>WWET01001935.1:31192-48428 GCA_011038615.1 Limnodynastes dumerilii | reverse complement strand
TCCCTAACCCTCTCCCCCTCCTCTCTCCCTCCCTCTCCCTCTCTCTGGCACTTAGATGAAAATTTAATGACTGAATCACCCTTTATTATGTCAAATAAAAGAGGCTGTTCTTAGATACTGCAATATATTGAACCCTTCAGCTGTAAACTGTAAAAGTTGAAGTTGTACAATGCAGTCATGTTTATGATTGATGCCTGTGTGGGCTGCTTAAGAAAGCACTTGCATGTCTGAGCACATATATATTTTAATCATATCTATTTTGGAATGGTTCAAGGAATAGCTATGTACAACAGCTTGGGAAATAACATGACTTTTGGTGACCTATTTTAAATTTTTGAAGCTGTCCTTTAACCCTTCTAGTAATATGACCTATAACATTAAATTAATTACATAGATTTTTTTTATTTAATAAAATCCCAATAAGAAAATCTCAAGGAATTTTTAAATAATAAAAAAAAATTAATGTAAACATTGCTGGTTAGAAGGTTGCCAAACAAGTAGTAAACACTGTAGGAAAGACATTTAACTGACTAACGGGATGACAATAGTTTTAGAAATCGAACTATAATGATCCATTAATCTATGTATGGATCTTTAAATATACTATTCCCTCTCATATCCCTTTTACATCACAACCTCAGAAAAGTCCACAAAAACACAGGAAATTCACATCACCGGGAATTTCCCAGGTATTTAGTGGATTTATAACGCGGCAGGGCATACTGATGCTTCTAGTGCTACAAGCACCAGCATGCCCAAGGATGCCAGGGCATGCTGGCGTTTGGAGAACCACAAGTGCCAGCATGTCCTGTCATCCTGTTTTAAACACAAAAAAGTTATGCCCCTCCTACCTACATAATAAAATATAGGGCAAGTCATTAATATATAAAAAATAATTAACATTTAATGCCCCCAATATAGAAAAAAATAACATTTAATGCCCTAATATTAAAAAATAACATTTAATACCGCTAATATAAAAATGCATTAAATCAATTTAAAAAATCAATACATTCTAATTATTAATAAAAAGAAGTACTTACCAACTTGAATTGGATCCTATCTTCTAAGTTTTTAATCCATGGGGGATGTCTTTGCAAAAAAAAAAACCTTTGCCAGCGACACAACTGATGTCCAGCAAGCATGACATCTTGGCGCTAATGACAGCTCTGCTCATTAGGCATGTTTATACCCTTGGCCAGCCTGGGAAATCACAATTGAAATCACGTTTGAAACGTGATTCCCCAGGATGGCCAAGGGTATATATATGCCCCAATGACAGCAGAGCTGTCATTAACGCCGCAATGTCCTGCTTACAGGACATGAGTCAACAGTAAACCATAGCAACAGAAAACAAATTTGTCCAATCGGGAGGCAATGTCAAAAACCCCGGTTGAAAAACAACCCTGGACCTTTCACATTGCCACCTTACCCGTGTGTGATCCGGGAAAAACCCTTCTTTTTGCCCGGATCATTAAACCAGGGAAGTTCAGAAAGGGTGGTTTCACATCACCACCAAATACCTGCGTTTTTTGGCCAAAATCCCGGGTATTTGGTGGTGATATAAAAGGGGTTTCAGTAAGCACACAAGTATAAACAATGTTACACAGCTCAATGAGTGATCATCCTGGGAAGTACAAGCAGTTATACTGAACAAGGATGTATTAACATTACCTTTTTAACTTCTGTTACTGTTTTGAGAAATATATGTCTTAGTATGTGTGTGTATAAGGCTATGTGTACCCAAAAGCGACAAAACTAAAAGTCACTGTGGAGTAGCAGCATGATAATTGGAATGGTACACATTAGCCCAAGAAAACACATACACAATACCACAATAGTACATGTGAACTTGGGTCCCGCACTCTTTAGGGTCCCATTGCCCCTATGCTGAGTCATCTACAACTGCCTGCCTTACCCTAGCACTACTAGCCTCCCAGCAGCTTCAGACACAAAGTGGCAGCCTTCTAAGGGAGGAGTAGCACCAGGGTTCAGCCAAAGCCATTATCTGCACTTCTAGATAAAGACTCTGGTTGACCCCTGCCACCACTACTCCCTGGAAGCATCACACACAGAGCCATAGCACTCTAATTGTGTACTGTTGCTCTGTATACGAAGTTGAAGCTGCTGAGTTATAGTAGCGGTAGATCTAAGGCCGTTGTGGATGACTCATTCATCCACTATTGCCTCACATCTATTGGGGGTGGTTGCAGGTCCAAATTTGTAGCTGTAATTGTCAGCCTGGAGGTGTTACACTCCAGCAGCAACAGAATTAAATCAGTTGCAGTCCCCACTACAATGGACTGCTTTCAGAAATACAGACAGCTGAAAGTTCCATTTCTGCTGCCTCTATTTAGAACAGCGCCTTTTTAGAATTTGTATTTTTATGAATGAGTGAGTGTGCAGATCGGCATGCTTGCCTATTCATTTTCGAAGGACTCGCAGCAGACTCACAGGACCCGCCGCTGACAGCTCCGGGGAGGTGAGTAACCTTTCCAGGGACTTTTAGTGTTAGGTGGGGGGGTTAGGGTTAGGCTCTTAGGAAGGAAGGGTTAGGGTCAGGCTGCGGGGAAGGGCGGGTTAGAGTTAGGGTAATGGAAGGGGAGGGCTAGGGTTAGAATTAGGGAAGGGTTGGGGTAGTTTTTAGCTTTACCTTTCGGAGCACTGTGTTCGGTGCTACGGGGATCGATTGTTATGCCTCACTGAGGCATAAGCAATCGATATCCCAGCCAGTTCGAAACTGGCTGGGAGAGAATAGCCCTATCAAAATAGGGCCGTTCTTAGCGGGGACCCACACTCAAATTAAATATCCAGTCCATTATTCTTCATTCTGTCTACTATCTTTCACATAAAATAAAAATAATACCATATAAGATAAATGTGTAACAATTACAAGACATTGAATACAACACTGGACAGTATCCTTGGATTACACTTTTATTTTATTTTTAAGTTCAGAGGACAAATAAGGAGAAGCTCACTGCCGAGAAAATGTTGTAATACATTTGCAAATGTGTGCAATGATGATCCGTAAGCAATTGTCTTTATGTTCAAATGTCAGCATACAGAGGTTCTACCAGGCATTTAATTTTCTTTTCAAAATTTGCAAAATATCCATTTCATGCATTAAAAGCTTGATTAGCAACCATAAAAAAAACAAACAAAAAAAGATCCATAAAGAAAGAAAAAATGTATAAAATGTGTTTGATCTAATTTTATACATAAACCTTTTAAATGTAAAATGGAAACATTTCAATTCATTCTCTTTATAATTACATGTGCATAAATACTGTATACACTAGAGAGCTGTTTCTTTGCACTCTCACAGTATAATGTATTATATATTTATATTCACTGGTGTATTTTAGTACTACTAAATGGAAGTTAAAAGCTTTTCAATAATATTAAGTTGCACAATCTGTGTGTCAGTCATGATCTGCTGTGCTATAGAGTTCTGTGAGCATAGTTATTTCTTTCCTGTCACTTTCAGTGTTATAGTACCTCTTGTTTCAAACATATGGACATTTCTACATTCTCTGTTTCATTACTTAGTCATTTACATTTGATCTTAATAACACAGTACTTCAAAGTATGCCTAGTGGGAAATGACTACAGTACATCTTAGAACATTTAAATGATTTGTCATTCAGTTTCCAAACACCTGATATACATCTATATAAAAAGACACTGCTAAAATTCGAATAGTGCAAACTTTCACAAGATTTTGACATCAGGATCAGCCACTTTGCATATGCTTTTTGCACTGGCTCCTGCTATGTTTAGAATTCAAATAAATTCCCAAGATAACACCCCATAATATAAATGCTGAATACTTTACTGCAACCTTTAGTCACTTGGCTCACCAATTAGCAGCCATTAGAGAGATCAGAGTAAATGGGACACATTCTCCGCAATGAAAATGAAATACAGACAGCCGAAAGCTTATTTTCGTCTGTATTTCGAAAATATACTTAATTAGAAGGCATTAAAGAGAGCACACCACCGTGTTTCTTTACTATTTTCATGCCTTTCTTGTTATATGAATATTACTCTTGTCTGTTACTTTGTACAATTTGTATAAGCCTAGTTTAACCACTTGCAACAATGGTCTTTTTCAACATCAATCATCAAAGGCTGTATTGTTATATCTGTGATAATCTACTGTACACACTGGTCCCACTGTGTCAGGTAGGACAGCCACAGTGTTGCAGTTTCCAGCACACTCATCACTGAACATACTACCAAGGCACATGCATCACATTTAAATACTACAACCCACCTACTGTATGTTTTTAAATATGCTAAATAGTCTCAGTCATTGTTATTTGTTGATCTTTAAATAAAAGGTTTTGATTGCAGTGTATACTAACCTATTGTTATTTCCATTAGTCAATGTCCTGAGAATAATATATATATATATTTTCCATACAATGCTAACATACAAGTGTTCATTTCTTTGAAAGTCAATTAAGCAATGAAAAGGAAAACTTTGCACAACTTACACCACAGTTGGAATAGAAGCCATGGTCCCAAATCAATGTCTACTTTTGTGTCACCCTTTGTTCTTAATTATATTTTCTAGTATATTCAATGATGCCATTCAAGCAGTAAATATTGGATAAGAAGGAATAGTCAATGTCCTTTGCAGAGTCAATAGTTTCATGTTAAGTCCATAAAAAATACAGAAGTTCCATAGCATGGTAGAAATAAACTGTCTGTGTATAAAAAGGATTCAGTGGGAATTGCACAGAGTTTGACTATGGTCTTCATTTATCTCTCATTGCTTCCCTATGAAATAAAAGTGACAAAGAGCAATAAGTGATTATATGTCCCAGAATGTACAGTACTCCACTGACAATTGAATACCTCCATAAGTATTTTACATTTAAAAAGTTCATAGAGAGAATTCATTCAATAAATTCAAAAGGGTGCGGGTCACCATTGTGATCAGCCCTTTTTCAAAAGGGCCATTTTCTCCCAGCCAGTTGCTAACTGGCTGAGAAATCGATTGCTTCTGACTCGCCGAGGAAAAGCAATCAATCAATGAGAGAAAGAAGACGCTGCGTTGAATGATGAGTATGAACGTTACCCTAAACCTTACCCTAATCCTTACCCTAACCCTCTCCTGCCATTACCCTAACCCTCCCCTTCTATTACACTAACCCTTAACATACCATTACCATAACTCTCCCTTCCCTGCAGCCTGACCCTAAAAATCCCCTACCCACAGCCTAACCTTAAGACTCCCCTCCCTGCAACATAAACCTAAAACTCCCATACCCACATCCTAACCCTAAGATTCCTCATAGAGGACCGTATTCAGAATTAAGAACATCTGGTAATTTACGCACGCAAAATGCGTAAGTGGAGTGATTTCTATTCAGGGCGCATGTGCAGAGCATGGAGATACGAAGCGTAATTGGAATGATGTGTAAGTAATTTCCGGACGTCAAAAAATGCGTACGAACATAAAAGATCGGACGGATTATTAATAAGTAGGCGTCAATCGGAATGTAAATAGCAAAAAATAGGCGTGGTAATGCAGTACACGTGCGGTTGTATTTGCAAACGTTAACTTCCATCACATATACGCACGCTAATGATAAGGTTGCTTTCACAACACGGAAGTGTTTCCGAAATGTATTCATTTTGCAAAACGTACTTATTTTGTATTAACGTACGGATCTATTACAAACGCACGGAAAATCTTCTTAAATCTGAATCCGGTCCGGAGTGCTACTCACCCGCCCAGTCGGTGCAGCGGTTCTGTGCCTAATCTCATATTTCTTCCTGACAGCATGACCATGACCAGCATGAATTGGAAGTACTACAAAAAGTAGCATATCTGTACCTGGTAAAAAAAAAAAAAAAAACATGTTGAACTGCAGGCAAGGAAGGTGGATTTAAAATGTGAAAACAGTATGAGTTGAAAGGTGATGTTTTATAACATCACTAAATTACAGTTTAAAAATAAAGTTATTCATTATCTGTGTGCAGTATGCAATATCAGTCAGTATTTTCTCTGCATGTACAAAATATTAATTACTATATGGTCTGTGAAAACCCAGAAGCTAGCCCAATCCATTATCCATAAACTAACAATGTGCTTGGGCTCTTCTAAAACCCATGTATGTTGTATGGCTACATAATAAAACAAATAGAAAAAATAAATATTAGTAAATAGGACAATCCAGAGTGTAATTACCCTAATGTAAATGACAACAAAGCTAGGATTTAAAAAAATAAAAATAAAATATTCTTTAAAGACTACGTTGATTACCACTTTAAATGTTAAATGAGTATTAATTGTTGATATATAAATAAAAAAAATTGCAAAAATCCCTATAAAATTGTAGCATCATTGCATGTTCCTGGGGTTCCCCTCCTTGGCTTATTACTGGCTTGTGCAGTGGCTAGCAGATATAATCCTTTTCACTTATTTATAAAGAAAAAATAAATATTAGTAAATAGGACATTCCAGAGTGTAATGACCCTAATGTAAATGACAACAAAACTAGGATTTAAAAAAAAAAAAAAATATTCTTTAAAGACTACGTTGATTACCACTTTAAATGTTAAATGAATATTAATTGTTGATATATAAATAAAAAAAATAGCAAAAATCCCTATAAAATTGTAGCATCATTGCATGTTCCTGGGGTTCCCCTCCTTGGCTTATTACTGGCTTGTGCAGTGGCTAGCAGTCAGGCATATGATCTATCAGACAAGGGGCAGTCTTACTAAGACATATTTCTATTTTTTCCCCTCCTTTTTCTAGTGTTTTAAAAAAAAAAAATTTAAAATGCAGAATATTATGTGCATGATAAGGGAATGTTTGCTGATAATTACAACTATATTTTTACAATCATTCTGGGGATATAATCCTTTTCACTTATTTATTTCAGTTAAGTAGACCTACATCTGTCACAGCACTTACTGTAACATGCTTTACATAGGCATTAACGTTTTCCACGGATACTACTTTGGATTGTCGAAAAAAAAAGCCAACACGTTCTAAAATCTTTAATTGTTGTTCATGATCATAATTCATATAATGTAGTATCAGAAGCAAAATCTATCCCTTCAAGTGCTGTGTCTTAGTCAAGCCAATTATGACTAAATTGCTGCATGTTCTGTGCTGTTTCAACTAATTAAAGACTAATTAATAAAATTATAATTCCATTTGATGGCACCGTCTACAGCTGGTTTTGAGAGCTAAATGCTGTTTGACATCTGGCTAAATGGTTGACTGGTAGAAAGTAAAACTACTAAACACCTGGCTGGATTTTAGAATCTGTAAGCATTTTGGTACAATTACGTGTTCCAAGGTGTCATTGAATTTATGTGCACAGCTTACAATTCTTGAAAATGAATATATATTATCCCTGCAGCCCTTCTTAACAACCTGCTAAAGGGATTGACAAATAATGACTGAACCACTAAGCTTTTATCCTTTTACTGTGACTTAATTCACTAAGCAAGATGAAACTTGACAACATTTCAATTAATGACCCACTAGCTACTGTATTTGTTGATGATTGGAAAAAAGAGAACACACTCTGAGCTCTTTGGCTCTATATGTATATCAATGGAAAATGGGAAAATGTAATTAAAGGACAGCTGCTAAATGAAGCATTTGGGAATGTTTATTTTTTTAAGTTTGTTACTGCAACTTCTGAATCAGTGAGCTTTTCAGGTAATGTATTTCACTGTGTCATGCACATAAATTTGCTATCACTATTCTAATAGAAATAGAGGTAGCAATGGAAGTATCCCTTAATTTGCTATAGCTCAAAAATAATCACATAATGCCACTTTTAACAACATTTTAAGCATCAGCATGAGCCATGTAGCAGGCAAAGGAGCTTTTTAAATTATCCGTGCAAGGGGATTCACTTCCACTGGGATGGCATTTACGGTGGAATGGAATGCCCATCTGCCCAAGTGGAATGCCCTCCTGTGCCCAACAATTAAGAGCTATGTACAATACTGGTTTCAATGCAATATCTGTAAACTGTCACAACAGAAAAAAAATACACGAGTTGGCAGTAGAAAAACTGAATTAATATTCTAAATTGGTATTTTATTGGACATGATTGGGAAGTATTATTTTAAAGATATTGGTAAAGAGACCAGGTTAGTTTCTTCAGTTGTGGTCATTCACATCACTCGACGCAACATTAAAAGAATAAAGAAGTTTAGATTATTTGATGCAAACCGCATCCACCATACAAAACAGCTCACCAAAGCTGGGAGGTTGCCCACACGACAGTGCTGCCAGCCAGTCTTGGCTTGTAATGACGTTCTGCCTGGATGTTAACATCACTTGGTGAAGGTAAAGGTTCATTCTTTATTGACAGAACTACAATGGAACAAAGAAAAGAACAGGGGCGCGAATATTCACAGAACTGTTAGCAGCTGTATGGAGGATTGTGTGCTGTTCCTCAAACTATAAAATATGAAAAAGAATAAAGATTCAACGTTCACATTTAAAAACTATTATTAGTTAATGTTGAAAATAAATATTAGAACGCCTACTGTTTAAAGCTATTTATTCAAGTACACACACATGAAAAATTATTATTTAAAAATATATAAAATAAAAATAATAACTTTTAAAAATCTTTAAACCCATACTCTGTCAATGCTACTAAATTTAAGAGATCACAACACTTATACCCCGTTCAGATTACCAGCTAAAAGCCAGGGTTTTCATGAAATAGTCGGG
The DNA here is from genome assembly GCA_011038615.1 of Limnodynastes dumerilii. Taxonomy (NCBI): domain Eukaryota; kingdom Metazoa; phylum Chordata; class Amphibia; order Anura; family Limnodynastidae; genus Limnodynastes; species Limnodynastes dumerilii. The sequence continues at coordinate 39,700 of WWET01001935.1, read as the reverse complement.
TTTCATGAAAACCCCGGCTTTTTCTGGCAATCTGAACGCGAACCCCGGCTCTCTCTAATCTTAGACCCGGCTAAAAAGAAGGGGTTTGCAGAGAAAGCCGGGTCCCACTGCTCCACTGCACAGCTGTGACCAGAGAAATCCCGGGTCACCGCTGTCAGTGTGAACAGACAGCCCGGCGTGTACCTGCAAATCCCCTGGGTTTGAAAACCCCAGGGATTTGCAGGGCTGGTAATCTGAACGTGGTATTATAGATGCAAAATCTCTGCAAACAGAGATTCTGGGTTGGATCCAGAAATAAAGTAAGTTCTTGAAATTAGTTACTCCTGGGCTAAACCATATTGATTGCAGGGGGAGTCAAGTTCATTGTATTCTTTACATGCAGGGATATATCTTTGAATTGCTTACAAATTGAGTAGCAATGATAGAGTGTGGGCTTAAAGATTATTATAGTTATTTTTATTATATTTTTTTAATAATACATTTTTCATGTGTTTTTACTCAAATAAATTGTTTTGAATATTGAAACAATTGCTGTTCTAATATTTATTATCAACACCAACTAATAATAATTAATTGTGAGCACTGTATCTTATCTTATCTTATCTTATATTTCTTATTAGAAATGGAACCTAAATCCCTTTTCAGAGGCTGACACTCCATGCATCAGTTATCCTAGGGTCCCCCTTTAATATCCCTAATGTAAAGGTTTCATATTGATCTAAAAGTTTGCAATGCACATAATTAAACAATGACAAAGTATTTTTGGCTTAATTAAGGTAGAAGCCAGCCAATCATAATTAACAATTCAATATTCAAACTGATTAAACAATATATTTTACTCAACATATAGGGCATCCACCTGGCTCAGGTCACAATACAATAATTCATAATACAACACAATAAAATCAATTAATACAAAAGCATCATAACAAGAAATAGCAACAGGGGTGTATCTATGGATCCAGCGCCCCTGGCAAAGTTAGGGACTAGCACCTCCCCCCCATTACCCATTTACTCCCAGTGCTCCCATCATGTGCCTCCAGCACCTCCCCCTCAGTTCTCCCATTATGTGCCTCCAGCCTACCCCAGTACTCCCACCATTGGCCTCCAGCCCCCCCAGTACTCCCATCATGTGCTTCCAGCACCTCCCCCCAGTACTCCCATCATGTGCCTCCAGCACTTCCCCCAGTACTCCCATCGTGCTTACAGCCCCCCCAGTACTCTCATCATGTGCCTCCGCCAGTATTCCCATCATGTGCCTCCAGGCTCCAGCCCCCCTCCTAGGTTTTCTTACATTACCTGTGTCCTCCGAGCGGGACTGCGGCTAGAATTGAAGTCCTGCGTTGGCCGAGACTTGCGAGGGACATGAAGTCCTGCGATGGCCGAGACTTGCGAGGGACATGAAGTCCTGCGGTAACGCCTGCGGAAATGCCTGTGACTGCGGGTATCCTAGCAACCAGCCAGTCCTCTTTTTAAAAACATCCAGCCACAGTCTGACTCCAGACCAGCGCTGCACTAGGCGACATTATTTCTTAGCCATGGGTGGCATAGCCAGGCAGCACCCCCCTTTGGCTGGTGCCCCTGGTGGGTGCCACCCTGACCAAGGGGTAGATACGCCTCTTATTAGCAAATATAATGAAAATAGCATAAATCATAAAACTATAGCATACAACTTATCAATTATCATAACCTTCTAACTTTTAACAGATTGAACTACACACCTGTTAAATGTCCACAAGGAGATAGCAATAATGCACAAATGGGGTATATTTACTTTAATATCATGGCAAGTCTAAAGCAGGGTACACACTTTGCATTTTAGCAGATAATCTTTCCATTCAAACAATCAAAAGACTGTTTCACCCGATATCTTCCCAGTGTGTATGTCCAAATATCTCCTAATAGACACAGTACACACTTGCAAAAGGCAAATGATCTTTCCATCTTTGATCTGGCATATTAGGAGCTCCAAAAGATCAAATTAAAAGATCACATACCATTTCAAAAGATTTTTGCACATCTTTGGACAGTACACAGTGGCAAGATATCTGGTGAAACGGTCTTTTATGTGTGATTGGAATAGATTATCTTTAAAAAAAGTTCCAGTGTGTACCCAGCCTTAGACTTAAGTTGTACTTGGCAGCTATCATAATAGATGGGAATCTGTGCTTTTTGTGCTGATTTTTTTTAACCTGATGAAATGAATACTTTAGTATATGAAATGAATACTTAGGTAAATATCTTAATGTATGTATGCAGTCTGGTGGGAAACCATATGGGTAAAATGTCCTGTTTCTTTACAGATTGATTTTGGTACTGTAGTATTTAGTGCATATTTCAAGATGGAAGGGTGGCATATAACATAAGCAAAGTTAATTATTTTTTGTGATGGGGAAGTTCTGTTTACTGAAATAAAATACACTGCAAAACTCCAAACTTAACATATTTTACCTTACATTATAGACCTAATAGGCTTTTCTGTGCTGTCACTCTCACTTCAAGTTAATGCTACATTGCAAATGTCTTTATTGCTGGCTTTCATACATTAATCACTGCAAAACAAAGTATTTTCTGGTTAGTGCCAGCACATTTTTTTTATTTAAATTAAATCAAGCAGATAACATTTCAGGGCAAATTATATTATCTGTATTGATTGGCTTCTTGCTTTTTTAGAACATTTTGTTATTCAAGGTGTTAGATTTGTTATGAGTTTAGAGGAAAAAGGAAGGAAGAATATTCCAGGATCATGACAATAATGTATAATCATTCTACATTGATATAGTCCTTTCCCCCAATAGCATTTGATATTGCAGAATATGATGTAAAGGAACATAAGTGCATCAGCACTCAACTCGTTTTGACTACTGTAACCTCCTCCTTGTTGGTTTCCTGCTCTCCTGACTTGCCTCCCTTCAGTCTATACTCATTGCTGCTTCCAGGCTCATCTTCCTCTCACGCCGATCTACCTCAGCCTCTCCCTTATGTCAAACCCTCCACTGACTTCCTAAACGCTTCAGACCTCTCTTTCAGCTCCTTGACCTTTAAGGCCATTTGCTCATCCCCTGCTCCCTACCTTTCTTCCCTCATCTCCATGCACACCTCTACCCGTTCACTCCATTTCGCTAACCACCGCTGTCTGACCTTCCTACTGATCACCACATCTCTTGCCCGTGTCCAGGACTTGTTCCCGTGCTGTGCCTCTGCAATGGAATGACCTCCCTTCTTCAGTCAAACTCTCTCTCACATTGCATGTATTCAAGCACTCACTCAAAATGCAACTGTTCAGGCTAGCCTATCCCTCCTCCACTTAATATCCTCACCGCATCTTACATCTATCCCTTCTTCTCCTTCCCTTCCTTTCCCTTCACCTCCGCTCACATCAGCAGTCTACTTACTATCCCTTTCTTATGTCTTCTGTAAGGTCATCCCTCCAACTTAGTGTGTAAGCTCACGTAAACAGGGCCCTCCATTCTAGTGTTGTTTCCTCCTCAACCACCCCCTGCTTACTTCTTACCATCTTGACCCCCTCTGCTACTCTTTTACCCAGTCCCCTCCTGGTGGCCCCCTCTCAACCTGTCACAAGCTTGACTCCTCCCATTTTGCCCTGCTGTCTGTGCTTGCTACACTTTATGTATTTTTATATTTATATTGTATTTTATTATGTGCTATGCTGTCCATCCCTGCCCTGTATGTTAGTACAGTATTTTGTTGTTGTATTTTGTACAGCGCTGTGGACACCTTGTGGTGCCTTATAAATAAAGGATAATAATAATAATAATAATAATAATAATAATAATAGTAATAATAATACATTCACACACACACGTGCACACTTTTGCACATACAGGTGTGGTTTTCCAGTCCAATGTGTTGCATTTACACATCAATTTCCAGCTGTTGCATTTACATATCTTCACCCTAACCCTTCTCTTCTAACCCTAACCGTCCATCTCCCACAGTCTAACCCTAACATTAACCCTCCATATCCTATAGCCTAACCTTAGCCTTAAACTTCCATTTCCTGCAGCCTAACCCTAACCTAACCTTCCATCTCCCACAGCCTATCTCTAACCTTAAAAGTTCATCTGCAATAAAGATTCAGAGAAAATAAAGAACACAAATAACCACTCCCCCTGTGTCGTGAGTGCTACGTAAGGATGTAGGTCTCTGTTCTGCATATTTAGGTACGTGTGGACATAATCAGCCGTGAATCGGCCTCACATTTAGGTGCTTAAAATTGGTTACAAGTCAAAGATATGTACCTAAAAGCACTGCTTATGATTCTGAAATGAAAATATTTGTATTGTTTTAAAAACAGCAAGTACTCTCATTAACATATGTAAACAAAAGTAGCATTAACAATACAACTTTTAATATAAAAAATTATGAAATGCTTTACAAAACACATAAATGCATACTGCATGAAGTTTCATAAACCTTTAAATTTAAAGATAAACAAAACAAACAACCAATATAGTTAAATCTAATGGTATTTGCTCAAAAATTTTTAATAAAAAAAACAAAAACAAAAACATGGCTATCTGTACAAGGTTAAAGTTTTGCACAAAATGTTAAATCAGCATAGGATTTTAAAAATGAGCCTTTATTCTTTCATTTAAAACAAGACAACTATTGATTAAAAACACGCAGCAGGTGTGACCTCAACTAAGTAAGTGATGACGCATGGCCTCACAGTAAACAATACAGATCATGAACTAAGAGTGGTCGAGGGCTACCTTAACTTTTCCTGTGCGCATATTAGTTTACGCAAGGCTCTCCTACCTGTGAATCAGTCCTAACTCTGTTGGAACGCCCATACTGTACATAAGTATGCAGCTCATTTGCATTAAGAGTCTTGCCCCTCTAGCCACGCATGCGGGACTCATTCTGTGCCGATGCGTGCATCAGTTGTCAGACGTTTGTGTATGTTAATCAGTCGTCAAGGGTTTCCGTGTGTATATTTGGGTTCTGGGCATGCAAAGTTTAACTGATCATAAAAATACGATACATGAATACATGAATAGTTTTGGCATGAAACTGACACGCAAATTTATATACTGACCTAATCAATATAAAACCAATTGGGGGAGATAGCACTGATTTATTAACATGTAAGTTTCCTTGCGGATAGGCTCACAGTCATTTTAGACACTGTAAAAATTCTTGAAATTTGTACCAGATGCAAATATCAGCCCTGATGCACACTTAGTAGCTTGTGCTTCTTAAGTGCGTATTTTGGCGAAATGACCTACTATGCATGCGTAGTAGGTCATTTAGGCAATCTACGTGACAATTCAGTACGTAGATCGCCTCTGTGCGGCCTTTAAAGACTGCACGGAGTAGTTTAAGTAGAAAGAGGCGCCTCGGGTGTGCTTAGGTAGAAGTGGGAGGGGGAGATATTGTCTGTGCAGACATTGCACGGTTATAGATAAGGTAGCCCTATACCACTCTTAAGTGCCATAAGGTACCTAAAAACGAGGGATGGGTTAGGGGCTGTCCGCACCTCACTCATTCTTAACTGTGAATACGGCCCATCATGTCTCATTCTACAGATTTGCTGGACAGTACATAATGGCATCAGGAATCCTACAAACAATTAACTTTGTATTGCATGATAGTCAGAAGATATTATGGTCTATATTAATTATGGGCCAGCAGGAAGAAACAATTCTCTATCTTTGTATATTTTTTGTGGTACGATGCTGAGAACAGTTCTGTGTTATAGTGCAGTTACTGTAAATCGAATGCTTTATACAGGGTTAGTTAGTCCCCTTTGTCAGGACACCAAGCATATGGCAGAGTAGCATTGGACAGGAAAATAATGGAGCTTACCATCTGTTGGTGTAAATGTAAATCTTTAGCCACTATTATCTTTCATTGGTCTTATTGTTCTTCCATATACAACCATGATTACTGCAGTTAATTTTTCAATATTCAGTTTAATCTTTATATACAATAAATTGTGATAAGCCATAATAAATGGCTTACATTTTTATATATCTACATTATTACAAACTATACACCCATGCTCACATTTTTACTCAGACAAGCATACCTTGTAAGCAGTATTTATTTATGAGCAGCAGGAGGCCCTCATTTTTCATTTTTACATCCAATTGCTGTTTTAATGTGTCCGCCAACCAATATTTTTTTCTCTAACAGTTCATGTTAAATGTCTCAGACAAGCCTTTGTCTAGAATTCATAGAAACTGCCATGACTGGCACAGAAGGAAGCTAGACCACTTATCATACAAGTTAAAGCAACATCTTTGGAATTTCACTGCAGGGTGGCTGTTCTCTTAAAAGGTAAAAGGCAGAGAAGCAGAGCTGAATAGAAGTCATAACTTTGTACCTATTATTGCTGCATTGATGTTTTTTTTTATATACTTATACTTTCACAATATTGTAAATGTTTATTTCAAAATGGAATCCATGTATCTATTAAGTATGTATGCAATTTGTGTTATTTGTATTATCTTACTATTTGCTTGTCTGCATGCTACCTGATTAATGTAATCCACTCGATCCAGACTTCTGACAAAGTGGGCGGGATTTAGTATTACTAGATAAAGTACAGGCTCGCTAATAGATTGCATACAGTCCAGACATTCAACATATTGCCATTTTAAGATTGCAAGAGTTTGTCATTTTAGGATATTGATCTTGGAAGTTGAACTGTACAAGGTTAGTAGTGGTTATTTGTTCTTTTGGTCATGTTAAAAATATTTGGAAAGATGTGTTTTAGTAATGAGACCCTTACTGCTACAGGTTTTTATTGAATGGGCGGTATGGCCATTTAAAAGTCGTGATATGGACATTTAGAAGTGGCAGTATGGACATTTAGAAGTGGTGGTATGGACATTTAGAAGTGGTGGTATAGACATTTAGAAGTGACAGTGTGGACATTTAAATGTGGCGGTATGGACATTTAGAAGTGGTGGTAAGAAAATATAGAAATAATAGAAGTCAATAGAGATTTATATAGCTTTTCAATCAAATTAGTGGGAGAAGTGGTAACATGGAGATTTAGAAATAGTGGTATGGAGATTTAGAAGTGGCGGTATGGACATTTAGAAGTGACAGTGTGGACATTTAGATGTGGCGGTGTGAACATTTTGAATTGATAGTATGGACATTTAGAAGTGGCGGTAAGAAAATAAAGAAATAAAAGAAGTTAATGGAGATTTATATAGCTTTTCAATTAAATGAGTGGGAGAAGTGACGGTATGGCATACCACTGTATATACCCCTTCACTTCAAGCCCTGATCACATTAAAATGCAATATGTTATCAAATAAGAATAAATTCTGAAGATGTGCTAATAATTTAGTTGCAATTTCCACATAAAAGCTGTAAGAGGAAAAGCAGCAAACCCTATTGTTAGCCACACACATGTTTTTAGATAGCCTTCTGAGACTGTGCAGGATGCTGAGGGGCATCACCATTATTATGCTCATAAGGAAAGGCTATATAAGCTAAGCTGATGCACATTGCTTCCCCTAGAATAGTAACTTTTTCAACTCTGGATCATGTTTTCACCTTAATGAAACAAGTTGAGTACCTCTGTTGCAGACTGGCTGAGCAAAGCGGAATGTGATCAGTGCATGAATGGTGTCTGATTGACTGTGAGATGCACAAAACAATCCTATGCAAATCCTAAAACACAAATACTTCCAAGTGTTTCTTCCCAGGCAATCACTTTAAAACTGAAAATATCATTTAACACTAAATTGCTAATGGAATTTATTTATATATTGTAATTAAAAACTGTAGAGTAATAATTAGTTTAAACAGTAACATTTTTTTCTTTTATGACCATATCTACTTTGAAATAGATAAATATTACATTTACAGTGGGGCAAAAAAGTATTTGGACAGCCACCGATTGTGCAAGTTGTCCCACTTAAAAAGATGAGAGAGGTCTGTAATTTCCATCATAGGTACACTTCAACTGTGAGAGACAGAATCTGCGCCAAAAAATCAGGAAATCACATTGTATGATTTTTAAACAATTTACTTGTATATTCTTAATAAATAAATATTTGGACATCTACCAACCAACAAGAATTCTGGCTCTCACAGACCTGTTACGTCTTCTTTAAGAAGCTCTTCTATCCTCCACTCGTCGTACCTGTATTAATGGCACCTGTTTGAACTGGTTATCTGTATAAAAGACACCTGTCCACACCCTCAAACAGTCAGACTGCAACCTCTCCACCATGGCCAAGACCAGAGAGCTGTCTAAGGACACCAGGGACAAAATTGTAGACCTGCACAAGGCTGGGATGAGCTACTCGACAATAGACAAGCAGCTTGGTGAGAAGAGATCAACTGTTGGCGCAATTATTAAAAAATTTAAGAAATACAAGATCACTGACAATCTCCCTCGACCTGGGGCTCCATGCAAGATCTCACCTCGTGGGGTATCAATGATCTTGAGAACGGTGAGGGATCAGCCCAGAACTACACGGGAGGACCTGGTCAATGACCTCAAGAGAGCTGGGACCA
>WWET01001934.1:266544-278639 GCA_011038615.1 Limnodynastes dumerilii | reverse complement strand
TGATGGGAATACTGGGGGAGCTGGACACATGATGGAAATACTTGGGGGAGCTGGACACATGATGGGAATACTGAGGGAGCTGGACACATGATAGGGATTACTGGGGAGAGCTGTACACATGATGGGGATTCCTGAGGGGAGCTGGACACATGATGGGAATACTGGGGGAGCTGGACACATGATGGAAATACTTGGGGGAGCTGGACACATGATGGGAATACTGAGTGGGGCTGACATACTATGCTAGGGAATACTGAGTGGGGCTGACACAATATGCTGGGGAATACTGAGTGGGGTGACACAGTATGCTGGGGAATACTGAGTGGGGCTGACACAATATGCTGGGGAATACTGAGTAGGGTTACACACTACGCTGGGGAATACTGAGTGGGTTTTTACAAGGAAAACGCACCAAAAAGGACTTCATATCCAAAAAAATTCTCAAGGGGGGGCTACGGGCGTCTGAGGGGAGTGCATAATACTTATGAATGCGTAAATATGCTATAAGATCATACTTAAAGTGAACTTAAGTCTGGATCTGGCTCATAGTTCAATTATATATATAATTAATGTATTTTGTGTATTTGAGTGTGTGTGTGTGTGTGTATAACAACAATTTTGTGTGTGTGGGTGAAATAGAATTATATATAAAAAATCCGGCTCCTTGAAACATCAGTGGTAACTTTTTGGCTCAAAGGGCTGGACTGGCTGGACTGGCTGGCCACCCCTGTACTACACACTACACTAAATAGATACCTTGATCACCTAAACATCAGTGCACAATTATCTTCACTTATTTACAAGCTTTCCACAGAACATAGAAGTAATAATAAAGTTAAATAATTAATTCTTAACAACAATCAAATGAAACTTACTCATGCTAATAACACTTATTTGCTGACAGTTTGCTGTAAACTTTATCTGGGGTATGATATATGCAAAACACATTGTTATTTTAAAATTGTGACACATTTACTAAAGGACAAAGGATGATAAAGCAGGAGTGACATCTAGTGGTAGTTAAAGCTGACTTTAGTGAAATGCTCTCAAAATGTGGAATGAATGTAAGTTGTACATTGTAATTTATTATTACAATATATTAGTGGGTATCAGCATTTACTGAGAATATATGACATATTGTAGATTTATTTTGCCCATCAAACATTTGTTATTAAATAATTGTACATTTTTCATTCTTCTTATCTGTTCCTCATAAAGCATCATATGAATTAAAGACAATGCTTGCTCTGTATTATCCCAAATCGGCTAATATATTTGATAAGCCAAGACAGGAGAAACACTAATTAAAGATGAGCAAATGTCACTCATTTCATTTCTCAAAATAAATTAAGCAAATTGTCCATTGGTTCTACTGTCAAGTGTCAACTTAGAAGTATGTTAAAAAAAACTTCATGTTTTTGCAGAACATGTTTTGGGAAGGCCATTTGGGCTGTCAGAGAAATGACACTCACCTTGAGGTTTATATATTAATCTTTATTTATATTATGCAAAAGTAACACTCCCACTTAATAAATTGTAGTAAACAAGGCAGCACATAACTGACTTAAAACTGTAGTGTATATTTCATAAGTACTATTTAAAATAAATAGAAAATAAATATAAGTGCCGAAAGTATATATTATTCCACACCATATTTCCTCCGGGTAATAATATGTCATAATATAATACTCTATATGTTCAAACGAACTATGCTCAATAGTAGGGTCTCTAGCTCATAATATAGCCCACAGTACTTTTTCTGGGCTATAATATGACCTATAATTTACAGCGGAGCTCATATTATGCCCCTTAGTGTTCTCTACAAACTTCTGCTCATTCCCAAGTTTTCACTTACCTAAGTCTGCCATATTTGTTTGTGACTTTTGTGCTGTCATTTTCTTTCCGGCACTGCCAGACCTAAGGTAATGTCACAGTCACATAAACTAGGAGCCTATCTCAAAAAAGAAAGTGGGCTGAATGTGATTGCCTCAAAGGTCACACTCTGCCCCTGGCCCATAATTTACTCATTAATGAATTAAATCCATAAATACCCTCCTCTATTTCAATAGGTTCATTATCAAGCATCGCAATTATATTTTAAGCCAAGCAGAATAAAAATAAACAATAAAATGTTATATTTATAGTTTTACAAATTTCTTTAAGGTACATACACATTATTGGGACCTATTTTGACCAGACACACTGTGATCTAGTAGTCAATAGAAGATATACGCTTCATACTGCAGTACAAATGAACTGTAAAATGAATATGATTCCCAATAATGGTCATAGAAATGCAAATTCTACAAAGATATTACCAACAGGCCCATTTTTAGGTACATAAATGCAATAAAATGGTTAAAATGCATCTTGCATCTATGCATCTTTAACAGCCCCTAGTAATGCGGAACATGGTCTGTCAGAGAAGCATAGTGGATACCGGGTCTTATTTCCAGTTCAGTCAGCAATAAGTGTGAATATTAATTCTTATGTATATTACTCCACCCAAGCAAAAAACTCTGTCAAGATGGCAAATTTAAAAAGAATGTGGGTAAGCATAAAGACCCAGATCCAGAGTTTCAAAATAAGAGAGGATAGTTCCTTTTTGAATGGCAGCCATTTTAGATTATTTTTTTTTTATGAATGGGCGAGTATTTTCACCACAGACCCGTGAGTAACCTCTCCGGAGACTTTTAGTCTTGGGGGGGTTAGGGTTATGCTCTTAGGATGGGAGGTCTAGGGTTAGGGCCATAGAAGGGGAAGGTTAGGGTCAGGCTGTGAGAAGGTGGGTCTTAGGGTTGGGCTATAGAGAAGGGAGGTCAGGCTAGGGGGATAGGAGAGTTAGGGTTAAGTTAATGGAAGGGGAGAGTTAGGATTAGGGAAAGGGAAAGGGTACTTTTTATACTTACGATTGCTAAGCTGCACTGAGGCATAAGCAATCGATATCTCAGCTAGTTCGGAACTGACTGGGAGAGAATGGCCCTATTGCAATAGTTCTAAGCGGGGACCCACACCCGATATATAAGACTAATGAATAGTGGTCTATATATTTTCATAACAATAAAATACACGTGTATTGTCCAAATTATTTAGTGTAAGAGCAATCACCACACAAGTTATTATTTAAAAATATATTTTAATTTTCAAATATAAAATATCCATTTCACTTCATAAGTAGAATGTGTTCTAAAACATTTACAATGTTAGGTAAAAATATTGAAAAAAAATGGAACATCTGCTCAGACTTTGCCCATTGTACCAGGCCTAAGATTATCAAATGCCCCTAGGACAGTTTTTTTTTTTTGCTTACCAGTGAAATGTTCTAGATCTGAATACAAATATTCCAATAGAGCAGTATCTGGTTGTAACCGGATACATGTAATTAGTTGGAAGTAAAACATACATTGTTAAATTCCCTTGTATTATATTTCAGAAACCTGGCATCCTTAGTCCTACCACAGAACAACTAAATATCATTCCCATCATGCAGTTTGCCTCCAGGACTGTTTATGTCTGTAGTGGATTGTTCCAAGCAGTGGAATGAATATAACTTTGCACATTTGCTTGTTGCTTTCTCTTTTCTGCTGTTTGTGTGTATTACATCACATGAATCTTTTTCACTACAACATGTATGTATGCTTGGAGGAAACTGTGAAAAATTCTGTTCTAAAAGTTTTTCTTGTAAACAAGGATTTGAAAGGACTTCCTTTTCTTTGGAGTTTCTCCATTTCATTCTTCTGTTCTGGAACCAGATTTTAACCTGCACAATATTGAATATTATATATATTAAGCAGGATACAGTTAAAATATTTAAATGCTTACCTAATGATATCACAAAATAGATGTATAGTATCATGTGAATTCATTATGAAATGCATCATTTGTTCTTATATTGAATTCTTCCACTGTTGCTAATTAGTGATATCATTACTATCTATAACACTCAAAAAAGATTGCACAAGTGCAAGAAGCAAAATTAAGCATACTGACAAAATTGTTTTAGACCATGTCAACAGGTCGAGCATCATTTACAGACACATACATGAAATGGCCTTTGTCAAGCTTAATCCAGTGTTTTTCAAGTGTGTGTGTCAATTGGCTATTGGGAATCAGTTCATGTTAAATGTGGAAAAAGATAAAAGTAAATAATTGTCAAACATGTAATTGGCAGAAATTTGACAATAAATGTCAAATAAACATATTTCATTTTACTTTGAGGTAAAAAATAAATAGTCTGGGGCAGATATGTTGAGGTAAAATAAATAAATAATCTGGGGCAGATATGTTGAGGTAAAATAAATTAATAGTCTGGGGCAGATATGTTGAGGTAAAATATGTAAATAGTCTGGGGCAGATATGTTGAAGTTAAATAAATAAATAATCTGGGGCAGATATGTTGAGGTAAAATAAATAAATAATCTGGGGCAGATATGTTGAGGTAAAATAAATAAATAATCTGGGGCAGATATGTTGAGGTAAAATAAATAAATAATCTGGGGCAGATATGTTGAGGTAAAATAAATAAATAATCTGGGGCAGATATGTTGAGGTAAAATAAATAAATAATCTGGGGCAGATATGTTGAGGTAAAATAAATAAATAATCTGGGGCAGATATGTTGAGGTAAAATAAATAAATAATCTGGGGCAGATATGTTGAGGTAAAATAAATAAATAATCTGGGGCAGATATGTTGAGGTAAAATAAATAAATAATCTGGGGCAGATATGTTGAGGTAAAATAAATAAATAATCTGGGGCAGATATGTTGAGGTAAAATAAATAAATAATCTGGGGCAGATATGTTGAGGTAAAATAAATAAATAATCTGGGGCAGATATGTTGAGGTAAAATAAATAAATAATCTGGGGCAGATATGTTGAGGTAAAATAAATAAATAATCTGGGGCAGATATGTTGAGGTAAAATAAATAAATAATCTGGGGCAGATATGTTGAGGTAAAATAAATAAATAATCTGGGGCAGATATGTTGAGGTAAAATAAATAAATAATCTGGGGCAGATATGTTGAGGTAAAATAAATAAATAATGTACAATTTAAATGGCTATCCCCGCCTCTGTGTAGTAACTCGAGCGTCCAGACTATCGTCGTACAAAACGCACGCCCCTTGAGTGAAAAATACGCTGAAAATACGCTCGCTGTTCGCTCATGTCCTTCGGTCGACCGGAAGTTGTCATACTGCACATGCGTATTGCGTTTTTTTTCACGAATTTTCGCTTACGATCGGCGTACGATCGCTAGCGGCCGTAGCTCTGGATCAGGCCCAATGTGACAACCCTTTAAAACAAAGTTGATGAGATTTTGTTTTTTTTTATCACTTTTGCTAATGCACAAAATGTTCTTTGCCTTTATATACTGTACCTGTGACTCCTTTAGTGCAAGGTCACCAGCGAGTTTTCTCCTGTCAGCCTTGCTTATGTACTTTTGTTTCTGGAACATATTCTCCAACTCTTTTCTCTGCTCATCGGAAAAGACTGCCCGCCTTAAGATCACACGTCTCATCTTGGAGGTTGGATCTTTTGGTAACAGAGGCAGATCACTTTCATCTCCTTTTTGAAAATAAAACATCACTTATTATTTTGAACAATCAGTTTTTATGCTTAATAATAATACATCCATGCTAAGGAGTTCTTTTTGCCCACACTTCATGGCTAATTCAGCACTAATGCACTAATTTGCAAGATATGCTTACAATTCATTAGAAGCCAATGGCATCATTAACTCTTATTTAGCAGTCAGTTAATATGCTGCATTAATTGGAAGATGAGGTTAGTCCACTCAATGGTTCCAAAAAGCGTTGGTGACTGGAACATATAACAATAATCATATAATAATATAACAATAATCTATGCAGAACTGTGTATTGTATATTGATTTACACCTACTCTACCAGATGAGCTTTTGCTGACTAGAAAATAACATGTTGATGTCTAAAAGCTAAAGGAGCACCAACATTTGAATATGAATGTAAGATAGGTTATGTACTCTAACTTTAATTTCTTCCCAGAACTTAAAAAAAAAGTTCAGATCTCTAATAAAGGTGACAGTCAAGTTTGCAGTTGTTTGGTTAATGTAACATCAATGGGTTATGTGATGACACAGACAATCTGTCTATCAAGTTGTCTATGCTGGTTTATAGAAATAATACCATCCTAACATGGTAAACTCTTACAAATGAATGAAAGTGTGGTCATCATATTTGGTTATGTATAAACACTTCAGTTATTTTAGTTGTGGATATTATGTAGCTGACTAATACACAACATTCATATATACATTATTAACCCCCAATAGTTTCTTTGGGCCTGATTCAGACTTAAGAAGGAGCTTGAAATTAAGAGAGGAAAGTTATACCTGGGCAAAACCATGTTGATTTCAGGGGGAATCAAGTTAATTGTATTCTTTGCATACAGGGATATATCTTTTAATTTCTTACTGCACACAGATACTGACCAGCTTTACTATCACACTGTTATTTAGACTTGGGACAGGAAACATCACTTATCAAATCTAATACTGTTTACAACAGATGAAATATGACTCCCCTGCAATCAACATGGTTTAGCCCAGGAGTAACTTTCCTCTCTTATTTTCAAGCTCCTTCTTAAGTCTGAATCAGGCCCTTTATCTTTTTCTTTACACATAAGCCACACAATGATTTGATATCACAAGTTTTTGGAATACATGCGTTCAAGTCACAATGCAATAGAGCCATTATTAGCTGTTGTGTACTAATGTTCTAGGGCGCAATTTCTAATTGTACTTACTTGTGTATGTGTTTTCAATACATGTGTGAAAAGTGTACAATGATGATCTATGTGTACCTTTTTGTAAATGCTGGCCACCTTCCATAATATGCACATGTTTACTTGTAGTATTGTCAGGTAGGCGTATTTTTCAACTTTATATCATATGCAGGGGCGTAGGAAAGAAAATTTTCATGGGGGGACAAAAGGCCAAGGACTACTATATAAACTGTCCACAGGTCACAATTATTCTGTTGCATTGTCATTCAACTTATAAAGAAACTTAAAGAAACTTAAAGAAAAAAGCATTTGCAAGAAGAAAATGTACACAGAACAAACATGAAGACAACTTTATTTCTGGTAAACAGAAGTGACAACAGTTGACGAGTTCAAATAAAGATTGATTTATTTATTATTTATTTACAGGTTTTTATATAGCGCCCACATATTACATATCACTTTATAATTTAACAATCAGTATAAATAAGACAGGGTAATAACACACAGACTGGGTGGGTAGGAAGGCCTTACTCACAAGCTTACACTCTATAGGACAGTGTGTTTGATACATAAGGGCAATTACTATATATGACACAATGGAGCAGCCAGGGTGTATGGTAAAAGTGCTCAGTGCTTTGTATGATCCAGCCACACAGCAATGTTAATAACAGAGATGAGGGAATTTTAGAATAGAAAGAGAGAGTGTGGGTTTGTGTTAATAATGTGTAAAAGAAAGGAAAATATTTTGTTAATATTGTAGATAAAGCTTAGGAAGGTTGAGGAATTTGATAAGCTTGTCTGAAGAGATGAGTTTAAAGGGACCGCTTGAAAGCTTGTAGAGTAGTGGATAGTCTTAATTGGCGAGAAAGGTTATTCCAGAGAGTGTGTGCAGCCCGGGAGAAGTCCTGTAACCGGGAATCAGAGCATTTATGAAGTGCAGAAGTGAGTTGTAAATCTTATGATGATCTGATAGAACGAGCTGGGATACATCTTGAGACAAGTGAGGATATATATGCAGGTGCAGTATTGTTTATGGCTTTATAGGATAGCAAGGGGATTTTGTATTTGATTCTGTCGTATACAAGCAACCAATGTAGAGACTGACACTTAGTGTATTAGCTCTAGTTGAGTGCTTTGCAAGGAAGATCAGTCTTACTGCTGTATGCAATATATACTGTAGAGGGTTAATTTTATATTGTGGGAGTCCAATAATAAGGGCATTGCAGTAATCAATGCAGGAGATAATTAGTGCATAAATAAGAGTTTTAGCAGTTTCTTGTGAGAGATATTTTCAAGTATTGGAAATGTTTTTAGGTGTATATAACAGCATTTAGAAACAGACTGACTGTGGGGCATAAAGGACGGTTCATAATCAACTGTAAAACCTAGGCAGCGAGCTTGGCGAGTAGGGAATATTTCAGTGTTGTCAACAGACATAGAGAGACCGGGTGGGTAGCTCTTGTTGGCAGGAGGAAATATTAATAACTCTGTATTTGAGAGATTAAGTTTAAGATGGTGGGAGGACATTCAGGATGAAATAGCGGAAAGACATTCAGTTACGCAAGCCAGCACGGTTGGTGATAGATCAGGGGTGGATAGGTAAATTTGTGTATTATCTGCATAGAGATGATACTGAAAACCAAATGACTTTATTAGTTGTCTAAGGGAAGAGGTATAGATAGAAAAGAGCAAGAGACCCAAGACTGAGCCTTGAGGTACACCAACAGATAGCGGAAGGGCAGAAGATCCAGATCCAGCAGATTCAGAGAAACGGACACTGAAAAAGTGATTAGAGATGTAGGATGTAAACCAGGAAAGGGTTGTGTCCTGAATACCTATTGATTGCAAGATTTGTATGAGAAGAGTGTTCAACAGTGTCACAAGTATCAGAAAGATCCAAGAGAATTAGAAGAGAGCGGTGACCTTTAGATTTAGCAATGACTAAGACATTGACCACTTTGGTCAGTGCAGCTTCGGTGGAGTGTTGAAAACGAAATCCTGACTGAAGAGGGTTTAGAATATTGTGTAAGGAAAGAAAGTGAATGAGGAGTGTAGACAAGTCTTTCAAGCAGCATTGAAGGGCATGGGAGCTGGGAAATGGGCCAATAATTTGAGGGAGAATTTGGGTCAGAGTTTTGTTTTTTCAAAATTGGAGTGATTAGTGCGTGATTGAATAAAGAGGGGAAGATACCAGTCTTCAGAGAGAGATTGCAGATTGTAGTTAGGGTTGGAATAAACACAGAGGACTGACTTGTACAGGATCAAGAGGACAGGTAGTAGTTTAGGAATAGGAGAATAGAGCAGATACTTCCTCTTCATTTGTGAGATGGAATGAGGACATAGTGCCACAGGGTGGAGGAAGTGTTGGATAGTGGGTTAGTAAATGAGGTGTGGGAGGATAATTCCTGTCTTATGTTATCAATCTTCTCCTTAAAGTACATTGCAAGATCTTGGGCATTGATGGAGGTTGGTGGTTTATGTACAGGAGGGTTCAGTAGGAAATTAAATGTACGAAAGAGGAGTTTGGAGTTAGAAGCCTGAGTAGAAATGAGAGCTTGAAAGTTAGATTGTTTGCCATTATACATGACAGTTCTATAAGTATGATGTGTTTGTATATGTCAGAAAGTAATCGGGCAGATGAAATTTGCTCCAACGACGTTCTGCTTTGTGGGAGAGTTTTTAAGGTTACGTGTGTCATTCGTGTACCACGGCTGACATTTGAGGCACCGTGGTACATGAGGGGTAGCTGGGGTGACTTAGTCAAGGATATCTGCTAGGGTTTGGTTTAGGTGAGAAACTGCTACATCAGGAGTGTGGAAATTAGGGACAAGAGATAGAAGTTGTTGCACAGATTGAGAAAGTTGGTTAAAATTAATAGCATTAAGATTTCTTCGGGTGTGAGTAGGTGTGGCAGAATTATAGAGTATAGAGTTAGGCTTGGTGTGGTTGAGTTTGCAGGTGATAAGGTCGATCAGCGACTGAGCATAGCTTAGAGAATACAAGAACAATGCAATTACTATTCTTATGTTTAGAAGAATCAATCCATTGGGAGAGGCCAAGATATGAGGTAAGAGAGAAAAACTTGGAGGCAGTAGGAGAAGGAGGATCAATAATGGGTATGTTGAAATCACCCTGGATACTGGTTGGTAAATTAGAGGATAAGAAATTAGGGAGTCAAGTTTCATCCCCATTTTCACTTCATTCATCCTCATTCACCTTTGTGCAGAACTTCATGGGGGGGCAAAACACAGTCTTTGCCCCCCCCCCCAACAAAAATCCTAACCCCCTCTGGTTACTACACCCCTGATCATATGTAACTAGAATACACATGTATCAAGCAAAACTTCTGCATAAGCTAAAACCCAATGCGTGCACAAAACTGTATTTGGGCCCAGGTACACTTAGTTCATTTGATACAAGTAATGCTACACAAATTGTTTCTATATAGGATTTCACACATTGTATAAGATTTTATCCATATAAATTTGGGGAAAAGATTTGGGATATAATTTGTAATATAACACTGCAGCTTTCAATAACGCACTTATGTTATATGTTTTTCTGAATAAACATATTGTGCTGCGACAAATACAAAATCGCAGATAGAATGTATAGCAACACATTTCTTTGTTTAGTCCAATGGTCTTTAGAATCCTGTATCTACTGCTACTTACAGATGCCATGAGAAGTGTTTCCCTAATCTGTACAGCAATATTGATTTGACTTTTGGGAAGACCACCTTGGAGTGAGGAAAAGGTTTAGTCATGGTTTTCATTTTTTCTATTGCCAGTCAATACCTCCTTGTTAAAGGGACAATTAATAGGACACTCTCAATACTGTGCATCAGTCTGGGTTAATAAACAATCCTGGCAGTTGATAATGTGACCTATGTATTCAAGTAGCTTCTCTATATATTCATCTCATGCTTTTAATCCCCTTTCATGTAATAGAGGTTACAGGAGAAGATGAGCTTAAAAGAGTCTATAAACGTCATTTTCATTCACTGCTTTATTTTTCAGTCAAGGGTTTAAATGGTGTTCAGGAGTTCTACTGGAATGTGACACAGGATAAAGGATTGCATATAAATCTCTGTTTTACGGCCATACAAAAGGGCAAATGACCCTTGGTAGGGTCTTTTCAGCATGAAATTGTTCCTAAAGTTCATCTTTATGGTGAAAAATTGTGGTTAAGTCGCGTGTGGATGAGTAAAGAGAAAGTAGCCATTGGTCACGGTACTGTCATCCATTCTGATGCAAACCCAGGCTCTGTAAGATGCTCTGTGGGAAAGTGTCAGCCCCTTAAGAGGTGCCCATAAGCTTGCAGCTCATTAAACTGCCACTATTTATCGCCTCACTTGTCACAATTCATTTATTTTAGCAAAAACTATACAATTTCATTTAAATAACGCTTGCTATACTACTATGTGATATAGTCAAGGAGATTGAAGTTTCCTTACCAATGTGACAATAAACTTTTATACAAAAGACAGAGTATAGGGTTTCTTTTATTTTTAATTGAATAATGTGTAGAAAGAAAATTCATGATTTTAATAAAGTAAAAATAAATTATTACTAATGGTTTCTGTATTTTAATACTATTTCAACATGTGATAACATGGATACCATTAAAAGAAAGTATTTGTTTATTATAATCTAATCTTTATCTGCTCCTCACATTGTGCGGATTATAAAGAATACAAGAGTTCCACATATTTTGGAAACAAGGAAGCTATTAGCCTCATGTCTGACTGGTTTGATTTGCACTAGGGCATTTTCAATTGTTCTCAGGCACTATATGGGATAAATCCTCAGAAGGGACACTGAATAAGACTGCTGTGATTCTTCTGAGGAATTAGCTCCTCACCATTGCATCACCAATTAGCTTTCTGGGACCCATTAAATCCTGCTGCTCTGGTTTACAAATTAACTGAAGCATTACTGATGGAGCATAAATACTTACTTGAAAAAGCAGTGGGGGAGGCAGGGTGCTGACAGGACCCACCACAGCAAGCTGAGTAGAATGGTAGGGACTGGAGAAATACATATTTAGAAGCACCTGCAAAAAAAATATATATTCACAGATACATGAAATGAATTACACTCTAATTCATCCACAAATTACATAAGAAATATATGATGATCAACTTCCAAACTCATCACAGACATTTGTAGATATAAATTAAGTAAAAAAATGCTTTATGTCAGTGTTCATGTTATGGCAAATCAAGAGTTTCAGAGTAACTACAAAAATAGGTGCAATGTGCACCTAAAAATAATGTTGTAATGTCAGGATTATTATTGCATTTTTTTTGTTTTTTTTCTTTGCATGTA
>WWET01001934.1:216861-231849 GCA_011038615.1 Limnodynastes dumerilii | reverse complement strand
TGAGGATTCTGGGGGGGGGGCTGGATAATGTCTGTTTGATAAGAATGTCACTAAGATATGCAGGGCCAGATTTACAAATCTGTGGAGATGTTGCCCAGAGCAACCAGTCAGATACTACCTGACAATTTCTAGTATGCAATAGGCAAGAGAGATCTAGAATCTGATCAGTTGCTATGGGCAACATCTCCACTTTTCCTTTCCTGCAGCTTAGTAAATCTGGCCCATAGTCTGTATTGTGTGGCAGTTTTTAGGAAGAAGTGGAAATTATATAGCAGAGACTAGGACACGGTCTGTATAGTATAGTAGTGACTATGATTTGCTTTCTTTTAATGTAGTTATATGACGCTTACATGGACACTATAATCTAGGACAGTCACTGGTATTAAATGTTAAATTGTTAAAGTGAAGGGTGCTGAATTTAAAGTTTGCTAGGGGGTGACGAACTCCCTAGCACCGGTCCTGATTCCAGGGCATTGCTTCTAGTGCTCCTTATGGGCACCACAAGGGTTTTGACCATATGGACCAGTTTGAAGCTGCTGCTAATTTCTGGCTTTGTTGAAGCAGATGATGTGGTTGGAGCTGTATTAGCCACAGTTTAACCATCACATTCCTTGATGTAACTTTATGGATCATCCAGTTGTAAATCATTTAATAATTGTGAGTGAGTGTGGGCAGCTTATGGCAAATATGAATAACACAGAGTTTATAGTCAGATATTTTTTATTTCACAACAATATGCAGAGAAGCAATATTAATAAATATTGCTTAAGCTTTATTAATTAACAGTGCTCTTCTGGCATCCTCTCATAGCCAGTGCTCTCCTCGCTTCATTTCCTGGCTTGTGCTCTCCTCGCCTCCTCTTCTGGCCAGTACTCTCCTCGCCTCCTCTCCTGGCATGTGCTATCCTCGACTCCTCTCTTGGCCGGTGCTCTCCTGGCCAGTGCTCTTTTGGCCGGTGCTCTACTCGCTTCCTCTCCTGGATTGTGCTCTCTTTGCCTACTTTCCTGGCCAGTGCTCTCCTCGCATTCCCTTCTGGTTTGTGCTCTCCTAGCCACCTCTCCTGGCCTGTGCTCTCTTTGCCTGCTCTTCTGGCTGGTGCTTTTCTCGCCTAGGCTCTTAAACCATGATCTTATTGCCTCTGCTCCTGGACGATATTCTTGCCTCTGCACCTGCCCGTGCCTCTCCTCATCTGCACTCCTGTCAATTGATGCAGAGCTTTCATTATTTTACTATGACAATACTCCCTTGCATCCACTCTTGTCCATGCCTGTCCATGCCTCTCCTAGGGCCTCATTTACTAAGGTTGATTTTTAACAGCGATTCTACATCGATCATCATCGCAAGTTTTTAGCAGCGATTTTTTACCAAAAATTGAGGCATTTACTAATGCCCGAATTTTCGGCATCAATGTAGAATCACTGTCAAAGTGTGGATCGATTTAAAAATGGAAAAATCGGCAACTGTCGGCATGCATTTTACCTTATCCTGCCGACGCATATACTACTATAAGGAAAAGCATGACCATGTGTTTGTGGCCATGCTAATCCTTATAGTAGTGTAAGCAGCAGCCTCATAAGTGATAGAAGTGTCTAAGCAAATGTGTTATGTGTCCCTAAAAAATTTACCCAAATAAACTTTGCTATATTACCTGACCTAACACTACATGTAAAACCCTGAAGAAAATGTGTATAAAATGTCATCCCAAGACAGATGACTGCTAAACGGTGAGTCACGACATTTATTATTTCATTACACATATACTTTAGGGTACATTTTGTCACGGTGGCCACCATTAGAATCGCTAGACACACTAAGGGACATTTTATACACATTTTATTCAGGGTTTTATATATAGTATTAGGTCAGGTAATATAGCAAAGTTTATTTAAGTACATTTTTTAATTTTTTAGGGACACATAACACATTTGCTTAGACACTTCTATCACTTATCAGTTATAGAAAAATGCTTCTAGAGTTTTTTACTTTGTGAAAAATACATGTCAACTATGTTCTAGGAAAGCGCCTCACACAGGAGGCAATTTTTTTTTAAGCCCTCATGGATCGCACTAGAGGCGATTTAGTCAAATCGACCTTTAGTAAATGAACTATGTTGTATAGGTTACATTAGAAAAGTCGAAACTGGGAGGGTCGATTTGGTCGATTTGGTGGTGAAAAAACCCAAAGTCCCGGGACTTTGGCTTTAGTAAACACGACGATGGTGGAAACTTCCCGGGACTTTGGGGGGCGATTTTGCCAACATCGACCTTAGTAAATGAGGCCCCTAGTCTTTATACTAATTCCTAATTATAGCAATTCTGCAATACATACATCACTGAAAGAAAAGAAGATACTTACATGCCCAGTCCCTGATCTGAATGTTAGCAGACCCTGCTGAGAGCCGTGCCTCTACTCGCATCTGGTCCTGGCCGTGCCTCTACTCGCTTCCGGTCCTGAATGTGCTTCCCCTCGCTGCCGATCCTGGCTGTGCTTCTACTCGCGTCCAGTCCTGGCTGTGCTTCTACTCGCGTCCGGTCCTGACTGTGCCTCTCCTTGCAGCTGGTCCTGGCTGTGCCTCTCCTCTGAACCTGGCTAAGCCTCTCCTCATATCTGCTCCTGGCTGTGTCTCTTTTCACCCCTGGACGCATTCCTAGTTATAGAAATGATGTGTTATATGCAGTACCAAAGAAAAGGAAATAAAATACTTACGTGCCTGGTTCCTGATCTGGATCTTAAAAGACTCTCAGTTCTCTGCTGAGAGTCGTGCCTGGTGACAAGGCCGCTCCTGGCTGTGCCACTCCTTGTTCTTGGTCCTGGCCATGCCTCTCGTTGCGTTTGATTCTGGCTGTGCCTCTCTTTGCATTTGCATTTGCTTTTTTTTTTTTTAAATATTGTGGTCGGGTAGCTCTACATATAATTTCCAATACAATGGATAAAGTCTTATTATATAATATGTCAGGTTTATAATTTACTTGTATATAACTGAAGACTACTACACACTATTACAAAAAACATTAGGCTAAGACCGCTCTGCTTGTAGCAGCTCACTGCACAATCTAATAAGGTTAATCTTCATTGCTTTCTAATAGGACTGCATGGTCAATAACACATGTACTGATGTATAATATCATAGAAAACTAATGGGAGAGTCTTGATTGTTTACAATGTAATGAGATAAGACACAGATATGTCCCTATAGTAAGGCTCCCTATTTGTATGAGTTGTAGAAGTGTTAAGTTGTTACTAATGATAGATGTGATGACATGAGGGGTTGCTTAATAATTCACTTAGTGCCTCATATCACACCATTTTCTTCCCTAATGGTGATAAAACGGTAAAAAAAAATGCTTGGGGTGATATTTTGATCTTTATATCTAAAATATATTGGACCCAAGCTAGCAATATCGCCCTAGTGTATGACCTTTCTAATATTACCAAACCCTATACCTCCACTCCCTGGCCAGAATTTCCCCATCTCTCTGACTCTATCTTAATTACAATGTAGACAGAATATTTGTTTCTACTTAATTAAGGGATAAAATGACAGAGATTTTATGTTACATGCAACACTGAAAGAAAAGGAAATAAAATACATACATGCCCAGTTTCTGATCTGGGTGTTAGGAGGCTGTTAGTTGTCTTCTGAGCTCCGACTAACTGCAACTATCTCTTGTCTATACATCAGCCTTTCATTATAATAACTGGTGATGATGTCACAGTTGGCTCAGAGTTCCAGCCAGAGGAGGCGTGGCTTATGCTCAGCTAAAGAGGTGTGGCTTATACTCAGATATAGGGAGCGTGGCTTGTGCTATGCTGAAGGAGGCATTCCTAGTGCTCAGCTACTTGAGCAGGTGTGGTCAACCTGTGGCTCTTTTAATGTCTGGTGTGTGGCTCCTGGACAGCAGCTGTAAACCAGAGATCTCCTTCTATATACAAAACTATTTAATAGCATTGCACATAGGGAGAGATCTCTAATTTACTGCTGCAGCAGCTGCAGGTCAGGGATCTCTAGGAGCCATCCCTGCACCATCTGGGCTGTCATTCAGCCTGTGGAAAACATCAACACACATGATCAGGCAGCACAGGGGGCCTCAGTCATCCTGCAGTGGAATGTGGAAAACGCAGGGACCATCTGGGCTGGACACTGAAATGGCTGCACTGGGTAAGTATATAAATGTATGTGAGTGTGTGTGTGTTTGTGTGTCTTCACAGTTATGTGTATTTGTGTAGGTGTGTCTCCACAGTTATGTGTGTATGGCAATAGTTATGTGTATTTGTGTCTCCACAGATATATGTGTGTGTGTTACAATAGTTATGTGTATTTGTGTGTGACAATAGTTATGTGTATTTGTGTGTGTGACAATAGTTGTGTGTATTTGTGTGTGTGACAATAGTTGTGTGTATTTGTGTGTGTGACTATAGTTATGTGAATGTGTGTCTCCACAGTTGTGGAGTGTCAGTGTCAGTCATGGTCTGTGCCTCTCTTCTGTATTGTGTAATTCAGGGGAATTGCGCTGTCCCAGGATTGCAGACCAGATGCTACAGGACAAGGAAATGAGTCCATCAAAATCCACTATAAGGTAGGTTCATAGTTCAATTTATGTATATAATTCATGTATTTTGCGTATTTGTGGGAGTGTGTGTGACAAAGATTGTGTATTTGTGCGTGGGGGAACAAATGCGTATTTGTGTGTGTTTGGGAAATAGAATTATATAAATATGCACGTAAAGTGTGCATGGGTCTGGATCTACCATCCCATTGTCTGTATAAGAAAACAGATTGTAGTGTGTTTCTTGTACCCTGTTCTTATAAATAAGGTTCAGCTCACTGGTAACAAGTATGAGGATTAAGGACTTAAATTTTATATATTTTACCATATTTTGTTGAGGACGTTTGTTTTTGTTTTTTTATAATATTCCCAAGTTACCTGTCTGATATCAAGATCTCTTTACAGTTGGGTACACCATTAGCCTTTCCTTCAGTAGCCCCTGGCTGTTAGACGTTGCCACTTGTATGTGGCAATGTCTAAGCCACTTAATACTATTCACGTGCTACCCTCTGCTGCACCAGTTAAGCTGCAGGTGTCCACTCCTGACTCAGGCATCGCCATCGCTGACTGCAATGTCCTGGCTGACTCCTAGAAGCCAGGA
Organism: Limnodynastes dumerilii; assembly: GCA_011038615.1. Taxonomy (NCBI): domain Eukaryota; kingdom Metazoa; phylum Chordata; class Amphibia; order Anura; family Limnodynastidae; genus Limnodynastes; species Limnodynastes dumerilii. Next base: position 226,701 of record WWET01001934.1, on the reverse strand, counting down.
CATTAGCCAATCAGGAGAGGGAGCGCGACGGCTTCTTCCCACTGATTGGGAATCGCTCTGTATATAAAACTGACAGCTATATGCTGCCATATATAGCATTTCCATGTGTGCCCTGCCAGTTTGCTACTGTTCTTTCTGATTGCTAAATGACCCATTTCCCTGGTTGTTCTTCCTGTGTTCTTGTGTTTCTCACCCTGCCTTGGACAGTTTTCCTTGTCCTCCTTGCATCTAGTGTGTTGTGAGTGGTCCGAGTGTCAAGTAAGTGAGTGTCCCACTGGCTGTCTGGGTGCTACCATTGTACTCACTAATATTTTTTCCTTGCTCTCCTTGGTGCTTGTCTCTTTTTATTATTGCGATCCTTCTGCATTCCTAGGATCTGCCACTGAGGGCCCAGACTTGCCAGCGATCTGGAGTCAAGTCTGTCCCCAGTAAACACCAGGTCTTTGCTTAGACTCTGCACCCTTTTGGGTTTACCATAACACTGGTATAGTCCAGGTCTGAGAAGTTAGGAGATTCCTTTTTTTTTTTTAGCATTAAGTACTTACGGATGGTGCGTAAGTCAGATGTTACGCTAGGGTTACTATAGTAATCCTAGTGTAGCACAAGCGGGCGGGGGGAAGCATGTAAAGTGTACAGTGTGGGATGGGGCTCCCACACTGTAGCGGATCAGCGGTCGTACAGACCGCTGATCCGCACGATTGAGTTAATGCAGGCTTATGGCAGCGTATGTTGCCATAAAGCCCGCACGACAGAGGGGAGTGAAAGGGGGTGTGCTCTCCCCTCTCTCTCGCATTATTACAGACCCCCGCACGCATGGAACATGTCCCTAGTTGTCTACTTGATAGCATTGTCAAGACAAAAAGTCATTATGATAGATAAACAAATAAATGGAATAAATATTGATATAGTTCTATAATTTCAGTGACAAAAATAGAAACAAATACTACATGAAAAAACACACATCATGACATATAAAAATTAAAAAATGGTCTACTGTCATGGAATCATGAGGAATCAGCACGGGCCAGATGGTGAATTGGACTGACAACCTGGAAGCAGAGTCTAAACCGTGGCCTGGTATTCACTGGGGCTCCTAAAGGTGGGGACGGTCTTGTCTGCAGACCACGGCAGGTCGGTAAACAGGTTTCAGCCCTGGGGTCTGGGGTAGAAATTGGTTGGTGGTGAAGAATGAACAGGAGGCTGTAACACTGTAAGATAGGTGCAGGTGAATGGTAAACAGGAAACTAGAAGCAGAACACGAGGAATGGTGGAGTGGATCAGAAGTACCATAGTAAGATACCAGGAACAGAGAGCGTGGGTCCCTGTCGAGAACAGCCCTATTTCGATAGGACAGTTATTTCCCAACCAATTCCAAACTGGCTGGGATATCGTTTGCTTATGTTTTGATGAGACATAGCAATCGATCCACGGAGCACTAAACACGTGTAAAAACTACCCCAACCCTTTCCCTAATTCTAACCCTAATCCTCCCCTTTCATTACCCTAACCCTCCCTTCCCCGCAGCCTGACCCTAACCCTCCCTTCTCCCTAGCATGACCCTAATACTCCCTTCTCTATAGTCTAACCCTAAGACCCCCCTCCCCGCAGCCTGACCCTAAACCTTCCCTTCTATGGCCCTAACCCTAACCCTCTATTCCCTAGAGCCTAACCCTAACCTCCTCCAACAGTAAAAGTCCCCGGAGAGGTTACTTACCTCTCTGAAGCTGTCAGCGGCGGGTCTGCCAAAATGAATGGGTGAGTATGCTGATCGGCATACTCACACATTCATTAAAAAAAGATTCTAAAATGGCTGGCGTTTGAAATAGAGACAGCCAAAAAGGAACTTTCTGCTGTCTTTATTTCTAAAGTAAGTGCATCATTGCGGGGACTGGAACTGAGGAAAAGAATACAGGGAGCACTAGAGCACAGGGGCGAAAATTATTGTAGGTAGTTTTACCTACAATAAAGCTGAAATGAATACTAGTGGACCTGACTGGAATACTAACTGGGCAATACACAGTGGAGCCTGAGAGCTCCCAGAGTTGGTGAGTACAGCTCCATTGGAGTGCTGCAATTTGACCTGTGACCTTGGGTAGTGCACCATATTGGTGTTTTCTATTCTAGGAATAAGCCTAACACCCAGGGGAAGCAGTCTTATGGATATACCCCTTATTGTCATCACATGCAGTATGGAGACTGTTGTTTACCTTTTGGAGTGTAGCTGTCACAAATGAGGTGGGCAAAGCACTTTAGGAATATTAGGAAGGGGTGTGTCAACCACTCTGTGTCTGCCCATTTCAAGATGGAACATAACTGTTTGTCTGCATCTATTATTAATATTATGGGTAAGAGAAAGTGCAATGTAATTGTGGAAAATCATATATTTATATACTATGTGAAAATATTTAACATTTTAATAAGTGTTTTTGTGATCATCTGTGTGTACCCAGCTTTACATTTCTTACGTAAAATAGAACCCATAAAACATATTTTTCCCCTGGATGTAGATGTAGTTCCCACAATACATCTTTAAAGCTCATATATTTCCATATATTTCTGGCCTCATTTTATTTTCTTGTCGTTCTTCTTAGTAAGACTTCTTTCTAAACATCTTACTATTTCTCCAATAATTTTTCTTCCGCTGTTTAACATAGTTTAAAACTGTCTTTTCGACTAATGTCCACCAGAGGGCAAAGTGACTTATCATAATATATCCTTCACCGTTACACTCTTACCAAAACATTGTTGGAAAATGATTTACGTGGATTAAAAATCAAAAATGATCATCAACATATTTTAAAGTATACTCAGTAAATGTTGATAAACATAAAATATAACACTCTGGCACAAAGTATTTTATTACAACATTGTGAAAGCATTAAGCATTACGTCATATACTGAATGGTAAATCATATACTAAACATGATACCATGTGCTTGTATGATGTTTGGCTATGGTCCATTGTGCGGCTGTTAAAGGTAGTAGGTTATTATTAGCCAAGTTGCAGTACACAAGCCAGTAAATAACAACAGCGGTTTTGGTTGCACTTTAATTTCCACCTTTTCTGTGTCAATTAATTTATTAAAGTGTACGTTGACTTGCAGTGTGACTTATTTTAACTCTGATTTGTTGCAGTAGTTCATTTATATTATACATATGTACAAATTATAGAAAAAACTAATATGTATTTATTTGTTAGCATTGTTCTTTGTTTAGTTTTTAGTTGTTTCAATTATTTTTATTATGACACATGAGATAAGCATTAAAAATCAATTAAATGAATTAGATAATAAATTGGTTTATCATTTTTTTCAATTTTGTTAGTCTGATATCTATGGGCCCAAAAAACATTAAGATATATACAAAAACTTGAGGTAGTATAGCGCCAGTAATACTAAGTGACTCCTTGAGATCAATCAATAAAAAAAATATTTAATAAGCAAGTTAGATAAACATCAAAAATAACATTAAAAAAAACACAATATAGGGGGAGAAGAGGCCTGTAGAAATGATTAAGGCGCCTGTATAGAGATGAATTCAAATGGGTATGAAAGTCCAAACGCTGAAGACAATCGATAACTGTAGGTATGAGACACAATGGGCCCGATCCAGCGCTACGAAAATTCGCACGACGGGCGAATGTGAACGTTCGCTCGGGCGTATCAACCTACACGCCCCTAACACTCCCATAGTAAAGTCCCTGCTTACGGCGGCTATACCCTACACTGGGTACGACCGTCGGCCGTACGAAAATTCGCAGAGAATACGCTGAGAAAATACGCTTAGCACGCCCATACTGTACAATTTAAATGGCTATCCCCGCCTCCCTGTAGTAAAACGGGCGCCCAGCCGACCATCGTAAAAAAAATACGCCCAGCGAGCGAAAAATACGCTAACGATACGCCCGCTATGCGCTCATGACGCTCGGGCGACCGGAAGCTGTCATACTGGGCATGCGCATTGCGAATTTTTTTACGAAAATTCGCATACGATGAGCGTACGCTCGCTTGCGAGCGTTGCTCTGGATCAGGCCCAATGACACTTGTTTGTGTGTTAGAGAGTAAAACAGTTAAAAATATGGAGATGATAATTCCAGGAGGGTTAAGGTAAAGTTAAAAGGAAGTGAATCCCACTGGAGATTAAAACTTGCAGACCAAATCTGACGGACTCAGACCGATAGGTACTGTAGATGGGTCTGTGTGAACGCGGTGGCTGGTGGGTCTATTCCAGGTTTGCTGACAATGTTGATGCAGGGTAGCATGCTGTTCAGCCAGTAAATGTGGAAAGTGAGTGGAGCAAGCAGTTCAGAAAAAACCTTGCTGGGCTTGTAAAACGGCACTCCAAAACAGGCAACTTTGGCAAATAAATAGGTATCCTCCAAGTAATAAAAAGCAGTGTTTAAAAGGTCCTTACGCGTTTCATTGCCCTGCCGCGATTTCATCAAAGGGTATGTGTTCAGTGTCCAAAGCACTGCCTTTATGCTAGATCAATTAGTCCCAAAAGGAAACACCTGAAGGGGTTTTAAACGCCATGTCTCAATACAGTGTAAAAGGAATGTGCTATAAGACACTATGTATGATTTCAAGGAGTCAAACTTAAAAAATACATTGTCACAAACATAAATTATACTTATATTAAATAGAATATAATTTAATAGCAACAAAATAGGTAGGAATACAATAGTAAAAATGTCAAGGACTGACTCAGGAAAAAGATCCAGAGACAGATGCATGTCCAAAGACATAGTTAACCCATTATGAACCTGAAGAAAAACAAAAAACAAAAACAGTATATATGCAACAAATAGCATTCCAATCATTAATTAAATATATAGGATAAATATGCATGAATTAATAAAAGGGAAATTAAATATAGAGATGAATCAATATGTCTACAATACTAATATAAAACACAAATTTGATCCCTGCACAGTAGATTTCTTGGACTTAACTCTCAAGATCCAAGACTGTAAAATTGTCACATCTACATACAACAAGCCCACTGATGCTAACAAATATCTTCACTATCAAAGTGCCCATCACTCTAAGTGGAAAGACAACGTACCCAAGGGCCAACTAATGAGGTTGAAGAGGAATTGTTCCTCTCCCTCTGAATTCCACTCTCAGGCCCTTGATATGTTGCTTTGAAGAGAGAGGCTATCCTCAACTTATTCCGCATAAAGCATTAAAAGAAGTAGAAAATATGGAGAGAACAGATTTATTAGTGTTAAATAAAAATAAAAAGGAAAATAAAATTGAAAGTGCGAATAAGAATAAAAATGAAAATAAAATAGATTTGGAACTTGGACGTGGGGAAAATAAGAAGGAAAACACAGTATTCTCTTATAATGAATGTGCGTTTATAACAAAATTTAACAGGGCATCCTATTAAATTAAAAATGTATTTAATAATAATTATCCAATACTATTGCAGGATAAAAGTTTGAAGGAATTTTTACTTCTCAAACCTCATGTAATATATAAAAAAGGAATATACTAGCTGCCAGTTTTTTTAAACTAAGAAATAAATTATCAAAAGATAAACCAACAACTATAATAAAAAATGACAGCAAAAACTGGTTACCTGCCATTACTACTGGTTGTTACAAATGTAACGATACCAGATGTTTGACATGTAAATATGTAAAAAATAGAACTCTTTTGAGTCAACCACTAATGGGGTGTCCAAATTGTTTAACATCAGAGGCTTTATTAATTGTGGTACGCCCTACATAATATATGCACTCACTTGTAGTTGCAATTTATATTACCACCCGTACCACCAGAGCTTTACGGGTGAGGTTTGGAGAAAATAGGCGTAATGTCCTAAAAAATTGTATGGCACACAGTGTGTCGAGACATTTTGCTTCAGTACATGGTGGGAGCCCGGCCAGTTTGGAGGTTATAGACCTTGAATACATACAACCCATGGCTAGAGGTGGGGACCGCTTTAAACATCTGTGTAAACAGGAAGTATTCTGAATAGACCAAATGAACTCTCTGTCTCTAGAAGGGCTAAATGAGAACATGGAACTTAATGCAGTCCTTTAGCATAAATGTGCCCTCAGCCCCCTTATGCTCCTATGTTTTGCATGTTCACCATATGAAGTTGTTTTCACTTCAACATGTCATTTTATTTTGCATTGTTCTATTAAAGTGTAGAGTATTTAATGACATGTTTTGGTGAATGCGTGTTTACTTAATTATACACATATAGTTATCCATCCATTTATTTATTGCTGTTATAGTTTATCATATCAAAATTCTGTTGTCACATCACCTTCCTATTTAATTATACACGCTATTGTATTTGTTTTCCTTAGTCTGATGTTTTACATATGCTGATATATCCATGCATTTAATTGTCATATGTGTAATGAGCTTTTTATATTGGTATTGTAGACATATTGATTACTCTCTATATTTAATTGCATTCATGCATATTTATCCTATATATTGAATTAATGATTGGAATGCTATTTGTTGCATATATACTGTTTTTGTTTTTGTTCAGGTTCATAATGGGTTAACTATGTCTTTGGACGTGCACCTGTCTTTGGCTTTTTTTCCTGAGTCAGTCCTCAACATTTTTACTATTGTATTCCTACCTATTTTGTTGCTATTCAATTATATTTTATTTAATATAAGTTTAATTTATGTTTGTGACAATGTGCCTGATCCAGACCTATGCTGGCTGGCGTTAAAACGTCAGCCAGAAGCGTAAGATCGGCTTAAAAGCCCATCTGCGCATGCGCCAGGCAGATGTTGCCCAGCGTTGCTACAGAAACGCCCAATCATGGATCGGGCGTCCGTAGCTTCAGCGTAGTAACCCTGGAGGGGGCGTCCCCCAGCGTTACTACGCTGAGGTTAGTGCAGGTAGGCGGGGGGTAATGAGGCTGGGAGGGTTGCATTATCGTACTAACGCCACCGTCCCAGCGTATTTACACTCCCTTACGCTGGCTGTAATTAGGGTAGCCTTCAGCCGGTGTAAGGGAGTGTAAATACAATGGGGCAGAGGGAGTGTCAGGGGGAGTCCCACAATGTGACGCTGAGCGTTAGTACGCTCAGCACTACATCGTAGGTCTGGATCAGGCCCAATGTATTTTTTAAGTTTGACTTCTTGAAATCGTTACATAGTGTCTTATAGCACATTCCTTTTACACTGTATTGAGACATGGCGTTTAAAACCCCTTCAGGTGTTTCCTTCTGGGACTAATTGATCTAGCATAAAGGCAATGCTTTGGGCACTGAACACATACCCTTTGATGAAATTGCGGCAGAGCGATTAAACACCGCTTTTTATTACCTGGAGGATACCTATTTATTTGCCAAAGTTGCCTGTTTTGGAGTGCCGTTTTACAAGCCCTGCAAGGCCTTTTTCTGAACTGCACGCTCCACTCACTTTCCACATTTACTGGCTGAACAGCACGCTACCCTGCACCAACATTGTCGGCAAACCTGGAATAGACCCACCGCGTTCAGACAGACCCATCTACAGTACTTATCGGTCTGAGTCCGTCAGATCTGGTCTGCAAGCTTCAATCTGCAGTGGGATTCGCTTCCTTTTAACTTTGTACTGCCCTATTAACCTTCCTGGAATTATCATCTACGTCTTCACGTTTGAGTAGCCTCTAAGTAACAGCCGTATGAAGTATTTGTGAGTACGGAGCATACCTATTACCTCTCTTAGCCATTTCAGACATAAGAACAACTTGCCCTAGGCTGTTTTACTCTCTAACACACAGACAAGTGGCATTGTGTCTCATACCTACAGTTATCGATTGTCCTCAGCGTTTGGACTTTCATACCCATTTGAATTCATCTCTATACAGGCGCCTTAATCATTTCTACAGGCCTCTTCTCCCCCTATATTGCGTTTTTTTTTATGTTGTGTTAATTTTAATGTTTATCTATCTTGCTTATTAAATATTTTTTTATTGATTGATCTCAAGGAGTCACTTAGTATTACTGGCGCTATACTACCTCAAGTTTTTGTATATATATTGTTGTTTCTTGACAGGCTCCAGACCTGTTTTTGAGGCTAGCAGCCTATAATACTTAGTATATTTGTTTATGCTAGTGTTCGCTGGAATATTTGTTTTTCCAAACAAGATTAAGAAATTAGATACATTTCAGTGCAACTGAAACAGCTTTTTCACACTGTGCATACCTTCGAGGAATGGCACTGGAGTATGGCACTAAGTTTTACTATTTTGTAATTTTTTTCCTTTACATTATGGATGTATGACTGTGTCAATAGGCCTGATTCAGAGAACCATTTCCATGAAGGAACGCAATTATACGCACAGCCAGTGCAGGCAAAACCCCCTCACATCCATGACTCTCCCCTCTCTCAGCCGTTCTATCTGTGACTTCCACCTCCATAGACCACTTGTAACTTTCCGTGAGCAGTTGCATGTGTGTGTGTCCTTCGTACGTGCCGACATACCTTCATTTAAATGCCTCACCCCGCCCATTTTTATTAAAATGTGCATATTTTTACTTCGCATATTCGTATGTACTCAAGTGCGATTCAGAAGTCCTTCCGTGAGGCACTTATGCGCGTATAGTCTACATAAACTACATAAAATAAGTTACTACCCATGCGCGATTGAAACGTACCTAAAAATAAACAGTGTAAACAGTTCTCTGAATGCGGCACAATGGGCCTGATCCAGACTTCCGCATTTCTGCCGATCTGCGCATGCGCCGGGCAAATGTTGCCCAGCGTAGTTAAGATCCTTAAGAATCGGGCGTCCCTAACTGTTGCGTAGTTACGACGAGGGGGGCGTTCCTCACCGTAACTACACAACAGTCAGGCAAGGAAGGCGGGGGGAGGTAAGCTAATGAGGGCAGGAGGGCGGGTTAGGACACTTACGCTCCTGTGGCCGGCGTATTTACACATTGTTACGCCGGCTGAAGTTAGGGTAGGCTTCAGCCGGCGTAACAGTGTGTATTTACGCCGGCGACAGGGAGAGTGTCAGGGGGAGTGCATGCCGATACGCTGTCCGTTAGTACGCACAGCGCATCAGCGGAACTCTGGATCAGGCCCAATATCTGTAAGTTTGAAGTCTTCCAAAGTTTATATACACTTGTTGTGGTGTAATTTCTGTATTAAAACTGCAGAAAATAAAGAATAATAAAAAAAAAAATCTAACTCCAGCCCTTTCCCTAATCCTTACCCTAACCCTCCCAATTCCATGACCCTAACGCTCCCTTTCCCGCAGCCTAAGTCTCCCTGTAGTCTGTCCATAGCATAGTGAAGTTGCGGGTATCAATTTGAGGGTAAGACCAAACGGGTATTTAAGAGCCTTGAACATTTCAGGAACAACAAAAAATAACAACAAAATAACTAATCACAGCGGCCCGGATTCACAGTTACGTAGTTTTCGTCTTCCGTATGTTGTTTTAAGAATTGAGCTTCTACTCATGCGTAGTAGCTTATTTATGTTATCTACGTACCATTTCTGTACATAGATTGCATAAGCCTGAGTACGCTGAGCATCCCTTTGTACAATTTCCCACTGAAACTAATGATGGCTACAAAGCGTAGACAGGCCTCACGAACAGCCCGTGAATGAATAACAACTCCACCCATTACTGTTATTTTCACTGGGAGACGTTCTAAAGCTGGCCATACAATCAAGTGATTATTAGCCCAATCACCCAATTATTGGGTGCTAAGATTGACCCAGCCAATCACTGCAGAAACAGACAGGATGCGTGAGTAGCCAATCAGCCAATCTATCAATCTTGGAATCCCCTCAGTTCCAGCAGGAGAGGTATATGTCACTGATATTCCCTGGTGGGAAATCATCCCATTTATCGGGCCACTTCCTGC
>WWET01001934.1:184613-202264 GCA_011038615.1 Limnodynastes dumerilii | reverse complement strand
AAATGCGTAGTTAAGGATCTTCCCCATTGTATGTTTGTAATAGAAAAAAGTCGGGACCGCGATTTTCGGACCCGCGATAAAAAAATTACTAAAATCACGTGATTTTTAGCTTAGTGAATTTTTTTTTGAAGCTCAAAATCACGTGATTTTAGTAAAATCGCGTTTAGTTAATGAGGCCCTATCACCCTAAACTCTGTAAGGTGGGTGGAGGAGAGCATTTACATTTTACAGTGTGGGTGGGTTTTAGTGTTTGCTTGTTAATCAGCAGTCATACTTGTTTATCCTGTTAACTAAGTCTAGTGTCCAGGTGGAAAATGTAACTAACCTATTTCAATTCCTGTATTATTTGTGTCAATTACATGCTACAGTGGGATTATGATGTATACTTTACAAGATGTCTTTAATGGTTTGTAATGTCGAGCTACAATTTTTCCTGATTAAGAATGTTCTTATTAGTCTGTGACTATGGGCCAGATCCAGAACTATATCCATCTTCCATAGACGGACGTAATTCAATGAACAATAGCTACTGCGCATGCGTAGTAGCTATTGTACGTAATCTGCATATCGTTTCCATACGTAGATTCCGTATATGCGGTCTAAAAGAGAAGCATGGAGCACTGGAGAGACAATGGGCACTGGAACAAGAAAAGGACTTGGACACACTCATAATCCCAAAGATAACAGCCAAAACTCATTAATTAATTCTCTAGAGTGCGTCCTCTCAGTGGACCGGATCAAGATCTCATTTTCGCATTTTCCAATTGTCCGCATCAGAAAACAATCATCTCTTGCTCTTAAGTAAGTCTGGATACAGAATGGCTTCCATTGCACTCAAAGCTCCAAGTGCTGTGAAATTTTAAGTTTGGATCTGGTCCAATATCATAGTTATTTATATAAAACTGGGAGAATAACTGGAACAAATGAAGACAACATAGGTTCTAAATTACATTTTCCAGCCAAATAAATATCTATATTTATATATTGGGCTGGTGAGCTTATGAGCTTGGTGAGTGTCATATTATTTAGAAGACCATATCTGTCCCTAAATTGTAAATTGTCTAAATTATGCCAATAGAAACTCAACCCGCAGGACTATGGTGGCCCTTTAGTGTAAAGCACAATTAGGTTGTCTATTTTATGGTCCAACTAAGGGTACAAATATTTCCCTGCTCATCCTACACATTCTTTTCATCCCTTTCATTGTGATAATCTGGGGATCTCTATCTATAATAATAATGGACCTGATTCACACTTAAGAATTCTTCCGATTTTAGGTGCGTATATTTAAGAACGGATGAACTGCTCATGCGTAGTAACTTTTATACGCTATTTGCTTTGGACTTAATTTCGCAAATTCTGTGCTTATACACTACGAACTTAAAATCTGTAGGTTCGTAGTAACATACACAAAAATGGGCGTTCCATGACTAAGTAACTATGCAGATACGCAGATTTGGATGGAGAGAGGCATTTAAATGACCAAATGAAGGCGCGGTTATGCTGTTAATTTCCCAAGTAGACGCCCTACGCATTCAAATGCGAACCTACAGTTAAGGGAGCTCTATGGCACTCGTAAGTCACATAAGAACCTGAAAACCGACATGCTGAGGGAGTTTCATTGCTATTAGTTGCGTCAATATACTGTAGGACCGGATTCACACTTAGGGCTGATTTCCGTATGTTACGTACGAAGCTAGCGCATGTACGAAAGTAGGTTACTGCCCTTCCCCCGCTCTCCTATATGCTTATTGAGGATCCGCCACCAGGACCTTACCTTAAGTATTCTGAAAGGGAAACCCTTCCGTGCAGAATATTGAATTGTCTTAGCCAAGCCCTTACTGTATAGTTTACATGCCTCTGCCCTTCCCGAAGCATATCTCCTAAGCATGGGAGGTGGGCACGCATGCTGTGTGAAGACCTGTTATCCGCACGGAGCGCAGCGTCAATCAGCTGTGCCCCATTGCGGGGATAATGGTACTGCACCTTCCATAGCGTATGGAAGTCTGCTGGAGTACATATCACTGAATCCTGGGGCCATAGTATTTATTCTATTCACCGATTAAAGATCAAAATTAAATCCCTGCCCTTTCTACCTTGTTTGTTTAATCCCTTAAAATGTATCTGTTCCCTGGTACGTGCTTTAAGCAGTTCCTTCTTAATTCTGAGTATTTACAATAAATGGGCAATGGTGAGAGAAGGAAAGTGCTGCGAGAAAATATGCTAGTGAAAACAGTTATTGAAAAACTTCCTCAAAACTATTAAACACAGTAAAGTGAAAGAAATGATCCCCTTTACAGAGAAATGTTATATTCTGATTAACTATATGTTTAACATTATCAGTGAATATAAAATATACTCTTCCACCTTATTCAAATTTATTATGTATATTTAATATTACAGGGCCGTATTCACAGATCCGTTAGTTAGAGGTACACAATTATATGCACGTACGTAGCAAGCCAACACCCACCAACACCCACGACAATCCCCTCTCCCGGCCCTGCAGCTGTAGACTTACACCTCCATAGACCACTCTGATGTTTAAGTGTGTACATGTCTTCCGTCCGTGCGATTCTATATATCCGCGCCCTCAAGCGTTCATTTAAATGCCTCCCCCAACCTACGTTCATGTAAATTTTCAAGTACGTATTTATACGCCACCCATCAGCACGTATGTCCCCAATTCACATGTCCGTGCCTAAAGCACTTATGTGCGTATATTCTATGTAACTTACGTAAAGTTACTACGTATGCGCAGTTAAACCGTACCTAAAAATACGCACACAACTCCACATTAAAACGGATCTATGAATACGGCCCACAGTCTATATTTCAGGAGCAGAGAGTTGAGGACTATAATAACCTATTGATACACAAAGTGAAATGTACCTTTTTAAATGCAGCAAAAGTATGTTAACAACTGATGTAATAAAACAGTAAACAATGGACTGCTCAGTAATGAGATCAGTAATGAATAATGAGACCGGAATAATGAGAACTGTAATGTCAGTGAGCTCTCTTTACCTTTGCAATTCTTGCATATTAAATAAGTACAGTATACAGACATTTATTAGCTGAATAAAGCTGTTGTGGCTATTCCTTTGTCTGATAAATGCTACTGTTTAGCTTAATCCTAACACTTTATATTATATAAAAATCAGTGCTTTTAGTGGGAGTACTCAGTACCACCGATGTTTAGGAGCCCAGTCAGGTGATGACCTGGTCCAGAACAGCTCTTGGAAGGGATCAAGTCTTCCACTTCTACTGCACTCTGAGTTCCGATGCTGAAGACCACTCCCCTCACACATACAAACTTACTAGAGCAAGACCTTGCCTTAAGATTTCCACACTGTCCCATGATAAATGAGGCGGCTTAGAAATCTGGGTAAGATGTAAAGGCCTAATCACACACTTAGGGGTAGATCCAGAACAACGTCCGCGAGTGAATTTACGCTAGCCACTAGCCACACATTAGTACTAACTGTGCATGCGCATGGCAGATGTTACACGTATCAACAGTAGCGTATCAACTTACGAAGGGGCTTGCCAGCCATACGCCACTAGTATTTACGCTTTTAAGGCAGGGTGAAGCATTTAAATCGTACAGTATGGACGTGCTTAGCAGCGTAGCTATGTGTGTGAAGTCCGTCCGCTAGTGGTTACGCAGCGTAAAGTTAAGGTAGGGTATGGAAAGCGTAAGGCGCCTAAAATACGTACATGAGAGGGGTGTGCCAAGGGGAGTGCATCGAACGTACACTAGCGTAAGACCGCAGCGTAGTAAAAGCGTAGCTCTGGATCTGGCTCTTAGACCCCAATGCATATAAACGCGATATGCGAAATTTCCATCTTTTCCCCTAATTTGCATATCGTTAGGGTGTGATGTTCACATCTCTGCATTCAATTAAAGCAATTTTCACACCCTGTATTGTAACATCGAGCCCAAAGAAAAATTTCCATTAAAATAATTGCGCGCGCAATGAAACGCTATTCAATTGTCAAACATTGCACTTAATGATTCTCAATTAGCACACCTTAGGCAGTAAACAATATCACACCTCTGAGAAGTGCGCGTTCCAATACAAATCAATGGGAGTTAAATGAATAAAAACTCAAAATGCTTTTTTTATGTTTTTTTCCTAACTAAACAATATTTTTGTGTATATATCATATGATTTGTTAATATCAATGTAAAAAAAATATGTAGTGTTGTTTTTAATTTATAGTAACTCCCCCTGCAAAATGGAATAAAAGCAAACCCTTCCAATATTTTTAACAATATAAATATGGGTTAATTGTTATATTCTTTTTACTACCTATCTATTACTGAGAGAGAATCCCATCAAACGGCTAAGTACTCTTTTATGATCTACATTTATTACCAGTTTATTGTGCATATTGCTTTTTGTATAGCCATGTATTTTGTAGTGTAAAAAATATTGTAGAAACTATTTTGGTGTGTGCTGTTATCTTTCATTCATAGGTGTTTAAAGCATTAGTCTTAAGTGTTTTACTTACCTGCATTGTGAAGTTTGCAGTTTTGTGTGTACATTGCTGTTTGTTTAGAGATAAGCATACAGTTTTCTTTCATTTATAGGTGTTTTTGCATTAGTTTTAACTGTTTTACTTGCCTGCATTGTAAAGTGTGCTGTTTTGTGTGGTCTTTGCAAAAAAAAAAACCCTATGCCACCGCCGCAACTCATGTGCTGTTAATCCCCGCTTAGAAACTCTACTTTCCGAAATTGGGACATCCGAAAGTTTATTTTTGAATGTCCCTATTTCGAATAATGCAGAGTTTATATATTTTTTTTTTAGAATGGGTGAGTATGCCGTTTGCCATTCACCTTTGGAAACAACTATATCCCTCCACCGCACCTCCCCCGCTGGTATCGCCTGACCAAGGGACAGGTGAGTAAACTGTGCGGGGTAGGGAGGGTTAGGGTCAGTCTGTAGGGGAGGGAGAGTTATGGTCAGGCTGCAGAGAAGGGAGGTTTAGGGTCAGGCTGTGGGAGATGGTGGGTTAGGGTGAGGCTGCAAGTAAGGGAGGGTTAACTGTTTGTGTATCCCTTTGGGACCTTGCTTGTATGACTGAAGTGTGAGTCTCCTGGTAAGTTTTGTGAGTCTGTCCTGTACTGTCTCCCTCGTCGGTCCGTTCAGTGTTTCTTGTGGTTTGTCTAGTACAGTCTCTTCTGTAACTGCTTCTCCCATTTTTCCCGCTGCTT
Source organism: Limnodynastes dumerilii (assembly GCA_011038615.1). NCBI lineage: Eukaryota > Metazoa > Chordata > Amphibia > Anura > Limnodynastidae > Limnodynastes > Limnodynastes dumerilii. The sequence goes on along the minus strand of WWET01001934.1, from coordinate 197,042 downwards.
CTTATCCAATTCCCGCTTAGCCCCATTTCCTATTCCGGGTATCCTCTAAGGTTCGTATCCTGAAGAAGTCTCATCAGCTCCAGTCTATCCCCACCACTAGGGGCTCTAGCGAATACTCCAGACGGGCGCAGGCTCTACATTCTGGTGAGTTACCCGATTCTTCTTGTACCTCTCTTCTTGTTGTGTTCGTATCTGCCAGTCCCAAGGGTTCATCCTGGTTAGTACTCCTAGGAACCCTAACACCCATCAAATCTGTCTGAAGAAGAGCAGCAAGCCCTACGGGAAATAAGAGAGTGGAATACTATTATCAAACCGTCAGACAAAGGTGGTAACCTAGTAATCTGGCCGGTAGATATGTACCTCACCGAGGCTTACAGACAGTTAACTACGAAAGAGTGCTATCAATTAGTGATGTTTGATCCCACTAAAAAATTTTTGATGCAGTATAACAAGCTTATTATTCAAGCTAGAGATTTGGGTATTATTTCATCTAAAGACTTCAAATTTCTACAGGTCCTTCATCCGAATGTGGCAACTTTTTACTTATTACCTAAAGTCCACAAGGATGATAAGAATCCACTGGGCAGGTCGATAGTTTCCGGGGTGGGCAGTTTGAATGAATTAGCCTGTAAATTTTTAGATCATCATCTTAGACCATTGGTCTATGATTTACCCTCATATTTGAGGGATACCCCGGACATCTTAACAAAAATTCATGGTATCTCAGTTACTGAGGACACAGCGGCTACTGCATTTTTTCTGAGGGCAGGGGGCAACAGTGAATTTTCTGGCTTCCCCTTGGACCTCCTGTTTTTCGTCCTCTCCCACAACTATTTCACATTTGATCAGAAATTTTATATACAACTACAGGGGACGGTGATGGGCGCGGCCCACCATATATTTCTGGGATGGTGGGAGTCCCAGTTTGTATATAAACAGGATGAATTTTTACCGCATGTCGCCCTATGGGCATGCTATATAGACGACGTGTTTGTCATATGGGAGGGTCCAAGAGAGAAGTTGGAGAGATTCATTGAGGTCCTTAACAGAAATATTCTAAATATACGGCTGACTAGTACCATACATAAAACCCGTGTGGACTTTCTGGACATCACAATTAAAGTAGGTGAAGACAACACACTACTAACGGATATATACAGAAAGAGTACCTCGACAAATAGCTTGCTTCTAGAGAGCAGCTCTCATCACCCCTCTACCATTCAGGGAATACCCCGTGGTGAGTTTCTTCGAACCAGACGAAATTGCTCCACACAGGAGGATTTTGAGGTTAGGTCCAGGGAACTCAGCATAAGACTACAGAACAGGGGTTATAGCAAGAGGTCCATCAAATCTGCTTACTATAAGGCCAAGTATCTGGATCGCAGCCAACTGATATTTAACAAAAAATGCAAGAAATCTGATGATCAGATCAGATTTGTATCTACCTTTTCCAACCAATGGAAGCAAATACAGAATATAATGAATCAACATAGCTTTATTCTGAAAACGGATGAAGACCTAGCGGCTACCATAGGAGGTAAAATCCCTTTCAGTTGGCGACGCTCTAAAAATCTTAAAATCATTTGGTGAGAAGCCATTTTGAGGGCACTAGGCGGAAGATACCAATGGTAGTGGGATCATATCCCTGCACTCATTGCTCAATCTGCCAGTATATGGTACTGCAGAAGGAAGTGGAAGATAGGTTTGGATACAAACATAAAATAACTTCATTCATTAATTGTTCCACACAGGGTGTTATATACTGCCTGAGGTGTCCTTGTGGTCTAAACTATATAGGGATGACCACTAGGTCCCTGAGGGTATGCCTGGGGGAACATTCCCGAGGTATACGTAATGCCATCAAGGATAAGTCCCTATTTAAACCGTTGACGAGTGTCGCAAGACACTATTTGACCCATCATGATTGCAACTTGGAGGGTACCGTTATGTTTGGTCTAAGCAAGACATATAGAGATAACAGAGGTGGTGATTTAGCTAAGAAGCTGCAACAAAAGGAGGCAAGATATATCTATTTGATGAATTCCACATACCCTCATGGGATGAATGAGAAAAATGAGTACCATGCATTTTTGTGATACCTGATGCTGTTTTTTGGTCATCTCATTTTGGTTATTTTAAAAACTCTTTCTGGATATATATAGTGGTAGCTATTGGTGTCGATTTTACCATCGAAGATTGGTGTCGAAGATACCAGATACCATCTATTACAATAATGTTTAGCAACAGGACACTTTATGTCACTTGCTGTAGACTATAAATATTAATGACCAGCCTGATGTTATCTATATGCAATCTTGTAGGCGACATAGGATCTGCTACCCTTAAGATTTATAATGTTTGTGCTACTATTGACAATGGATAATACAAACTGGATGGGAGATCAGTAGGTACCTTAACCTGTGTGTAAATGCCTATTGCTATGTGGCCTGTTTTGAAAAGGCACTATTTAAATATTTCTTTAACCTGCTACTTAGTAGACATTTGACATTCTGATATAAGTCTCAGTGATTGCAACAAATGAGCTGTCCCCATAGTGGGGCAATTTTCGTAATGAAAGTATGTATCGATCTGGAACTAGTCAAAGCCCAGGTCTATATTCCTATTTATTACTTTTTGTATAGGATAACCGCTCATTAATATATGCATATGGATTTCTGTATGTTTTATTACAAATAGGATATTGGTATCAGGGTGTCTTCAGGATAATGGCTCTGCATGCAGTGGATACAATGTATTTGTGACATGTGTTAATAATTTGTGTGTTCTGCTTTAAGATCTGAATGCCTCAAGATACATAATGTAAGGAAGGAGGTCTCTGGAGATCCAATCACCTCCTTAATACTGTGGTCCGGACGACGTAAATAGTCTGCGCCGGCGGTACATACTCACCTTGACAAAGCCTTGTTGCGAAACACGTGTCGGTGTGATCGTGGACCCCGTCTCCGTGCTGCTGCTGCCAATGATTCCCTGCCTTCGTGTTCCGGTTCAGCCGTGAGTTTGTCTTTGGTGAACACACTTGCACCAGCTTTTTGTGGCCGCAAGTAAGGACACTTAGTAGCCCTTAATTGGGTGAAGCGTCACCGTGAGGTGATTTTATTATTTTCTTTTATTTTGTTTTTGCTAGTACAGGGATAGGTTTGGCCAGAGCTGGCTGTTTAAATTGGATGGACTAATACAGCTGCAACACGGAGAGGGTGTCCTCTCTCTTTGTTTTTACTAAGTGTTTGTCACATGTCATCTTAGTCTAAAACTTTTTAAGATTGAAATTGTGTATCCAATAAAGATTATTATGTCTTAAATGAACCAGACTGAAGTATGGTTGTGCACCATTGTGGTTGGTCTAAGATTATCCTTACTCTTTTTTGTGAGGATTTTTCTTTGATATATATATGTGAGTAATTACCAACTGGTAGCACCCACCCTGTATCCGATTATTATTTTAATGTAATATACAGGGTTTTATGTCATTTTACCCTGTGGCAAAGGGATTTTCTTTTGAAAAGATTACCCCCACGCATTAAAAACTTAGAAGAGCGGATCCAATTCAAATTGGTAAGTACTTCTTTTTATTAATAATTTTAATTTCTTTTTTATTTATTTTTTTTAATGCATTTTTCTATTAGCTGTATTAAATGTAATGATTTTGTAAATATTAGGGGCATTAAATGTTTAGTAATTTTTTTGTGTTAGGGGCCGACCCTATATTTTATGATGTAGCTTTGTTGTTTGTTGTATTGGATGACAGGGCATGCTGGCTCTTGTGGTTCTCCAAGCACCAGCATGCCCTGGCATCCTACAAGCACCAGCAGGCCGCTGGTGCTTGTAGCACTACAAGCATCAGCATGCCCTATAATTAGCTAATAGTTTTTTTTTTGTGATCCGACACTAAAAACAGATTTGTTTACTGTTGCTATGGCAACAGTAAACAAATCTGTCCAATCGGGAAGCAATGTGAAAAACCCGGGTTGACAAACAGCCCGGGACCTTTCACATTGCCACCCTACCCGTGTACGACCCGGGAAAACCCTTCTATTTTTCCAGGTCTGAATCCCGGGTCATTCGACTCGGGTCGGTACGGAATGGCGATTTCTTATCACCAATAAATGGGTGTGGGTCCCCGCATAGAAAATCTGATTTTCAAAAAAACAGATTCCTCCCAGCCAGTTGCGAACTTGCTGGGATTTCGATTGCTATACCTCGATCCACAGAGCACCGAAAGCTTTGGTCTGCTAAATTGTAAGAAAAAATAGTCCTTTCCCTAATTCTAACCCTAAGCCTAACCCTCCTTTCCTGGCAGCCTGACCCTAACCCTCCCTCCCCTGCAGCCTGACCCTAAACCTCCCTCCCCTGCAGCCTGACCGTAACCCTCCATCTACCGCAGCCTGACCCTAACCCTTCCTCCCCTGCAGCCTGACCCTAACCTTCCCTCCCCTGCAGCCTGACCCTAACACGCACAGATAGCTTACTCACCTGTTCCAGGTCTGGCGACAGCAGCGGCGGAGGGATATCGCAGACGGCGGAAGGATAACGGTAATTGCGAAAGTGAATGGGTAAAGTATGCCGAAAAGGAACTTTTGGATGTCAACTTTTGTGTAACAAATACCCTGGTTTTTGCTGAGATCCGGGTTTTTGGCCAAAAACCTGGGTATTTAGTTGTGATGTGTAATTGGTTTATATATACCTTTGTCTCTTCTTGCTTTTCTTGATATACAAGGGTAACTATAACATTAAACCTTTAAAAAAAAAAAGAAAAACATTTGGAGAAATGTGTACAAAGCATCAAAACACATTATTAAAAAAATATAAGTGGTTGCATCAGTAGTCTTACTTGAACTCATCATTTGCCAACCACACCATGGGCCTGATCCAGACCTACACTCAGGTGCATTTCTACAATGGTCGTAAGCGTAAAAACGGCAATTTGTACTTACTGCGCATGCTAGGGGCAGATGTTATGCTCATGTAACGCTACAAAATTCTGAGCGTATGGGCCTTGAGCGTACCAGCTTCATAATAACACTCAACTGCCATACGGAACCCATAAATACGCACCAAGGGCAGGGTGAGGCATTTAAATCGTACAGTATGGGTGTGCTAAGCGTCTTAACTATGCAATGAGCTTAAGGACATCCGCGAGTTATGAACAGAAAAGTTAGGGTAGGGTTTGCTGGGCATAAGAAGGCTAAACTAAGTACGAACAAGGGGAGTGCCGAGGGGAGTGCATCGAAGGTGCGCTGGCGTAAATACGCTACACACATGAGCGTTTCATGAGCGTAGGTCTGGATCAGGCCCAATGTCCTTTTTGAAACCTAAATGCTTAAGGAGAATCACCTTGCTGCAAGTTGTCCACAACTTCCTCCAGCACGTCATAACCTCATCACCTCTAATATAGAAATATGTATTATTACAAATTGTTCCGTTATGCAATCGTAAAAAAAAAAATCTCAATATAATAAATATAAATTATGAATAAAGGTAAAGGAATTCATTTTCATTATTACAAATATACCCAGTATTTCACTTCTTGCCTCTGGTGAAAAGCCCTGTTCTACGTCTGTGATAATATCTATACAGAGCAAAAATTTATTAGTAAGACATGTTTGTTGGCATGGCTGTTACAATACGAAAATGCTATCAAGATACTTACATGACTGTTGACACGGTAGATCGTCAATATTAACATCATAAAAGCAGGGACTGGTGGGGGCTTCACTTTCACCTAAATTAGGAATACAATTAACCAATATAGAAAAAGAACCAGGTGGTGCTAAATATAGCAGCTGTATGAGATAGTGTGTCACTACCCCTATAACTCAAAATGAGAAAGAAAACCAGCAAAAGATACAGCGCTTCTACAAACTATATATATATGATTATACAATATATATATATATATATGTACACATATATATATAAAATATATATATATTACTAATAACTATATATATATATATATAAGATTGTGTGGTTTTTAGGGGAACGGCAATTCAATATAATATTTAACTATTTATTGTACATATACAAATTTCATAAAAATTGATAAAATAGACACAATAACTATGGTACTGGACCCCAATAGGGAGTTTCTTTAGAAGATGTATATAGAGTCCTATGTATCATAAAGTAATGCAACCTCCGATATAGTGTTCATAGGATAATTCCCCGGTTGGCCAGCACCGAGGTAATATCACAAGATTTTTCAAAATATATGTGGCTGATAATAGTCTTATATTGCAATGCACTGCAATGGTTAATAAGTTATTCAGAGTACATACTGCCATTGTTGGAAATGGTATACACGTTCGCCTCCCGTTCTTCAGTGGAAAACTTGTGCAAAGCTCCCTCCAGTGTCCACGGTAATGGGGCTCGTGTTCCCAGTTCACTCGGACTGTGTCCGTGGTTCCGAGCCGTCAGCTCTCTGTTTAAGGTATCCTCCTCTTGCAGTTCCCAATAGAGTGTAAAAAGTTGCCGCACTAGATTGATAGGTTCTATGTACATCAATTTCGGATGGTTCAGTAGTAAGTGTTTAGATTACTCGTACTCTCCGTATCTTAGGATGGGGGTCCACGTACCAACAGGGACTGACGCGTTTCGTCCCTGCTACTGGGGACTTTTTCAAAGCAAAGATCTTGTGTCTCAGGTAACACCCCTTAGGTTCTAATTCAGGTGTTTCAATTAAGTTTCTAAAAATGTGAAAAAAACATGTATACATACATCTCTACTAATTCTAAAAGTTGCCGTTCCCCTAACTGAAGAATATATCATTTCATTATGCAAATCAAAAAGAAAAAGAAAAAATATATATCAAAATAGAAATAAAAAATAAAAAAGGATACAAATAAATATAAATAAAAATTATAAAAATAAAATTACAATTAAAATATCAGTATAAATATTTAATGAATAATAAATAAATAAATAACAATATAAATAAATAAATAATTGACTATTGAAAAAATACTGACAAAAACTAAATATACATTTTATATGGATACAAAGACTATTTGATTAATCTACAATGATTAGTATACATAGTGCCCATAATAGATAGTTGTATATTAAATTTTAACTTAGTCCACATCTTTTGAATAATCACCAGTAGTAAATTGCGTTTACATAAATGTTCTTATTGCATATAAATATACAATAAAGTTGATAAACATGCTTTTAATATCTATAGGGAAGAAGTATATTTTGCATATATTGCATCTGTAATCTTATTTATAAAACCACATAATATTTTATAATTTACATTAATCAAGAATATGTAACCTAGTTTATCCAATTTGGAGATAAATCTCAAAGTAGGTTACACAAATTGCAATACATATATCGTATAGTTTGGTATAACGATAATGAGAAAAAATGTAATAATAATAATTATGGTTAAATACAGGTAAGTACCATCCGGATATTTATCTTAGGCACATCATTGGCTCTATTCCTAGAAATCTTGATGGTGTTTATATATATTTATTAGTGATATATATTTTTTCCTATATATATGTGTACATATATGGGGGGACGTCCCTCATTTCAGAGTCCCACTAGATTTGAGCAGCTCTGCTTGAGGAAAGAACTCTCCTTGCATATATCTCTCTTCTCTACAAAATGTTACTGGATGCTCTCTACATGACCTTACCCCCTTATTTGGGACAAAGAACTACCCCACTCCTTAAATGAAGCAGAATTGGACAAGGTTTTCTCCATTACACATGCCTCCTCTCCGAGTCTGTCTGTTGTTGAGACACAATTTTAAATTATCTCAGCATGGTATAGAGTCCCAACACAAGTACATAAATATTGTCCTAGCATAACTGAAATGTGTTGGAGGTGTGGGACAGCGCCAGGAACTCACATTCATATATGGTAGGACTGTCCTACACTATCATTCTTTTGGCAGAAAGTCAAAGAGATTTCATCTAAATTAACGGGATCAAACATCCCTGAAGGTATTTCTGCTAGCAATATGTGTGTGTGTGTATATATATATATATATATATATATATATATATAAAAATCTGTTCATTCTCATTTTATTTCCATTTGCTACTACAGACTAGAGATTACTTTTGTAAAGCTTCACCAGAACATCTACAAAAATATAATCATCACCCAAATATAATCTTCAGCATGTATTGAAGAGATCAGTTATGTATCATTCTTTGTTGTGGTCTTTCATACAAATACCCTTTATGGTATATCTATTTAAAAGTTCATTTACAATATACCTATGCACTAGCATACACCAAAAAAGGTTTCCCATTTGTTTACTTTACTCTGTGTTTTGTTTGTACTTACTTTACATAAAGGGAAAAAGGGCACAGCTAGCCTGTACTTTCCAGGAGATAGTCAGGACACTGAGCCAATACCTTTGAGATGATTTGTTCACACTGATTTGCAAAAGGAACTAAGAGGGTCTGTAACCACCCTATACCTCAGCGAAGTTCCACATAGCAGACGTAAACAGATACCCTTTGGAAAAACACATGGAGGGTTTTGTTTCTCTACTGAAAAAAGCTGGAAGGCATTTACCTTTCATAAACAGTAAGTAGTATCAAGGTTTAATTCTGAACGGCCACTCAGTTTTACAGAATTTAAATTTTTGTGGAATTATTATTGTGCTGCTTTTGTTATTTTTCCATACCTATCATACAAACGTAGAACATAATGTCTTTTCCACCTAGATATTCAGTATTTCTTCATATATAACTCCCTTAAGCAAGAGATTAAACATTAAGGCCCTGATTCAGAGATTAAAAATAAGAACTTAAAGTTACACCTGGGCTAAACCATGTTGATTTCAGGGGAGTCAAATTTCATTTGTTGCTACAGTATTATAGTAAAAAGGTGATGTTTCCCAGCTCAAGTCTAATTAGCAGTTTAAAAGTGAAGCTGATCAGGTATCTGTGTGCAATAAGTAAAAGCAAAGCATTCTCCCTGCATGCATAGAATAAAATTAACTTGACTCCCCCTGAAATCAACATGGTTTTGCCCAGGTGTAACTTTAAGTTCTTATATTCAGCCTCTGAATCAGGCCCTAAAACTTTTAATATGTAGACTTGCGCTACATATTCTTATTGGGTTGGTTCCTATATGGTGCCACAGTACTGCTATAGAAATCTGGATCTAGATCTGTCTTGGTACTAAATTCAATGGCGGGGCAGCGCAGAGCAGGAAGTGGAATTGCTTTCTTAGCTGTCCAAGGGAAGTGGTATAGATAAAGAAGGGTAATGGACCTACCCAGTACCGCCCCTGAAGCATTAAAACCAGTGCCCCCGCTGGCTTAATTTACAGAGCATTGGCTGTTTGCTGCATTATATTAGTAGCATGCCTCGACTCTGTAGATGATGCTGCTGGGGGGTAATTGCAGCGGCGGTAGACCAGATCCGTTATCCATACTCACTGTGCGCTGTTTACAAACAACACTAATCAGTTGCAGTCAGTGAACACGCAGTTCAGGTGCCGCTCTACACATGAGCAGAGTCGTGACCAGCCTGCGCATGGAGTTGGATGAAAGGCCCAAGGAGGCTTTGTCCCATTCCCCTCCACTCCTAAGGGTTGCCCAGGACCTACCACTAACCTTGTGGAACTCCAACACATTGAGGAAAAGCAGGAGAGTTGGATCCAGAAAAGCGAACACTGAAAGAGCGATTAGATAAGTAGGATGTGAATCAGGAGAAAGCTGAATACCTAGGGATTGTTACATTTTTTCCCCTCTTTTTCATCCACCATTATTGCTCTTGCCCAGACTTTTATTTTCATATATATTATCTTTCAGACATGTTATTGAAAGCAGCACATTGGCCCTGATTCAGACTTAGCCTAGCAAGGCGACTTATGCAAGTAAATTGCGTAAGTCCCCTTGATATGTAACAATGGTGCATGCAATGCACACACCAGACGTTACCCGTGCCGTAGAGGGGGCTGGCGGGGTTATGCATGCAAAATTAAGTGCTGGGGGTGAGAAGCAGATTCGCACGTATCTGCGTCCATGTGTACTCAGATCTGTGGGGTAAAGTAGGGTTCTGGTCACTTAAGTGTGACAGGGGCGTGCACTACCTCCTTCATGCTTCATTACAGGGCTCTGTGCACGGAGCTCTGAATCTGGTCCATTGTTAGGAAATATACAAAAACACAAAACGTAGCAGACAGTTAATAAGATCACTAAAACAAAAGACCATGACCTATTGTGTCTCCAGTTCCCAATATATTATATTAATGTCTGGTAGTATACAAGGAAAGTCTGAGTGTCCATTCTGTTCTGGATAAATGCTAGTATGTTTGAAATTAAGTCATACAGAAACAACATAGTGCCCAGATGGCAGGTGTCTTCATATAGGTGTAACACTCTTGGCATGTCCAGCTCCAGCTTCTGTGTATGTGTTAGGGATTATTGTCGTTGTGATCCATGTGTGTCAGACATATGCAGACAGTTTTCATGCCAACCAGTTTGATGAAAGTTACACCTGGGCAAAACCATGTTGATATCAGGGGTAGGTCGTAAATAGTGGGGCCTGGGAAACATCCGTGGGCTTTGCCCCCTAAGTGATGTCATCAGTAACGTCACATAGGGGACGGGGTGTTGCTGACCAGCATTAACCTTGGGCTGGTGCGCAGGGAAGTTGTTCCCTGTTCATTGACCCGCAGAGCATAGGTGAGTATCATCGCCCCCATCAGATCCGAGCCCAGGACAATAGTCCCGGCTATACTGATACTGACCAGCTTCACTTTTACACTATACGGGAAATATGCAGTGTTAACTGTTACATTTAATAAAAACTCAGCGTACTTAGCATGGACATAGACATAGCAATGACTGACTAAGCCCTCACAGTGATAAGCGTGAGCCCCTCCTGGTAACCTTGGAAATTATAACATATGTAATAAATGCTATATGTTACCTTGTGGTTGCTGCTTACACTGACACCTGAGGTTTCTTTTACAGTGCTTGATAGATAACTAAAACTTTCACAAAAACAAAATAAATCTCATTTACATATTCAATTGTATTGTTTATGGCTTTTCATGTTCTTCTAAATATTGGATGTGTTGTGTGTAAATAAACAGTTGGCCCAAATTGATAGTATATGAAGTACTAACATTAGCCTTCTGCAGAGGCAGAACTAGCAAGTTGCTGGCCCAGGTGCAAAACATATGCTTTGGCCCTGATGCAATCCCAGGTAACCCGTGGGGAGCTTCGGCGGTGCAGTGATGATGGCTGTGTGCCTTTGTATCAGCATGGGCCCCGGTGCTGTTGTACCTGTTGCACCAATGGTAGTTCCGCCCCTGGCCCTCTGCCCTAATACTACCCTGTATTGTTCATCTTGGTTGGGCTGCGTGAGAGACTGTCACATGAGAGTAAGGAACAAAACTGCATGTATTCAAGAGGCAGTTCCACCCTTCCTCCTAGGAGGCATGGTTGAGTCTTACATGGTTGAGTTGTAAGCAAACAACTATTGCTATACCCTGTTCTGACAGTAGAGCTGTGCACTATTTGGACTATTCTTGTGTTGAATAGAACTAGTGCTGAATTTATGTATAAATGTATGTGGTGCATTTCTGACCTTATTATTACACCCCATAAATGCAGATAGGATCTGTTTGTAAGGCAACTTTGGATTATTTTACATAGTATGGAGTATTTGTCTATAGGAGTAGAGGAGGCAAACATTTCCACATTGGCCATAACCACCTGGATGTACTGTAAACAAAAAGCTATACCTACATTTAAAAGCATATGATTGCTATAAACAGTCATTTTACATGAGTCAGATCTGTAGAGAAGCTCAGAAACTATTCTGCATACATGACTGCCTGGTCATCTGTGCTATAGGGCTTCATGGTGTGCACAGGATGTTGTACTTCTGCATCCTGTGTAACCTCAGAGATCAGATATACAGTACACTGATTATATCGCTTAAAAATTGCATTATATTTCAGTACAGTATAGTGAGTGACATATCTTCCATTAGTGCAGCAGCTACTATGGGGCCCAAAGGAGAGGAGGACCAATGGCAGCCAACCACCCCCGCACATATGGAGGGCATGCTAGCTCTAAGCTGTCAGCTGCTGGAGAGTGCTAAGTGTTTTCCATAAAACCATTGCTAGCCACTGACTGTTCCTCTGCCAGCAGATTGTGGGAAGGGGTGCCGCAGCCATAAGAGGACAGCATTAAGTTGTCGTCCTCTGATAACTGTTTGTGCATGTGAAAAATCTCCATCGGGCAGTTACACCATCACTAAGTAGGTGAATAATTGCCATTTATCACTATCGCCCAGCACACAGATGCGATCACAGGCAATCAGTCAAATAACACCCCTTAAAAGTATATAACCCTAGTTAACATGATCCCTTTCATACTGTGTGACAATATGCTGCTATTCAGGATTTTTTTTTTATTAACTA
>WWET01001934.1:118206-154454 GCA_011038615.1 Limnodynastes dumerilii | reverse complement strand
ACCCACACACACACACACACACACACACACACACACACACACACACACACATATCAAATTACTCGGGGCTATATACTTTATCAAGTAACAATTATGTTACTTTTATGTGTGTTACACAATCATTACATTAATAGCACAACAATAAAAAGGTGTGTCCTGTAATGCGCCTTAACTGCCTCTGGCCTGTTTTGACATTTCCTAAAGAGTAAAAATTTGTATAGTAACTGTATATTTACATTAATAACATTCAGTCTCCCTGGACATACCTGCTCTTTACGTCATCCATAATACAGGTGTGTTTATACATATGTAAAAAAAAACCTGGCGCTCAAACACAATGAAAATAATAATAGTAATAAGTGATGAAATAAAATAAACAATATTCAAAATAATTTAAATTAGAATGAATCAAAAGCAGCTATAAAAAGGCTGCCAGCCAAATGAACATAAACACATACAAAGATTACTGCTCTAATGATTCATCAAACACAAGTATTCACGCTCAAAATAACTTATCAAAAAACAGTAATTTATTGATATCAAAGATTTATATATTAAAATTAAAATGAGGAAAGTGATCCCGAATATGCAATTCTGAACAGAGAGAGAACACCTTGTGGAATAGAATATGGAGGTATGCAGGTAGAGTCAGCCGAGTACAAATTGAATTATATATGTGGGCTTACCCGCTGACAGACGCGCTGAGAGTCCCAATGGATGATGAAGTCTCCGTTACTCTGACAGGTCAGAGCTGTAGTGTAGGAGCGTCTGTAGTATGAGAGCCACACGTGTCCTGACGGGGATCTATTTCCGTTGCTCCGACTCGTCGGCGCTGGGGAGAAGTCCCGGGAGGGAAGTGGGCGGCTCTGTAATACGGGGCTAAAATAAGGTCTCCATATGGCTGTATGGTATATACATACAATGATTATATAAAAAAGTCTCCACGTCCAGCAAGGTACTTTCCAATTGAGGGTAAAGATGACAAGTTTCCACAATATTGAGTGAAATATATCGGGATCACAATGTCCAATAGTAATATTAAAATTTGTACTCGGCTGACTCTACCTGCATACCTCCATATTCTATTCCACAAGGTGTTCTCTATATACAGAGAAAGAGAAACATATTGTACCCTCTTTTCTGATATCTACTATACCCCTTCATATTTAAGAATTGCATATTCGGGATCACTTTCCTCGTTTTAATTTTAATATATAAATCTTTGATATTAATAAATTACTGTTTTTTGATAAGTTATTTTGAGTGTTTATACATATGGCAAAATGACCATGTAACAGAACAACACATTCTAAGTTATTTATCTACAAACAAATGTAAAAATTGTTGAATATCATTCTATTTTAAATAGAGAAAAACTATTTCTACTTGTTACTTTTTGTCATTATTTAACTATATTGCACAGGGTGTTTTGAGGTGCAATTAAATACGTTGGCCTGCAATCAACAGAATATCTAATAGCATTATTTAAGCCTTGTACTTCACATTCCAATGTGTAATTGGGTTTTGTTTAATGCTGTTTAATTATACACTATAGGGTGAAATTGGATAAGGGGAAAAGAGGGACAAAAAGGGATTCCTCTAGGGGGATGGACACACTGGGAACAAGATTAAACTTGTACTGTGTGATATTCCAAATGAGAGAGAGAGAGAGTATCCTATACATTATGGGATAAAAAGACTATTGTCCTCATGTGTTGAATATTTTCTTTCTGATGTCACTTTGCAGAAGAAGCGTCAAGCCTATGAGTCCAATCTGATGAGAAATGGGTTACAGCTTGAGGCGACACGATCTGTAAGTTCCCTAATTGAATCTTGACCTTTGATAAAGCAGCGCACATGCTTTCACTTATCACAAATACAGTTGTATGCAGAGAAAATCACTACTGGATATGTTTTAGTATTCAATATATACACACAACTTTTATGCTTTTGGCTCAGGAAAATATGCTAAACATCCCATTTAATGTAGCATGTTATAAAACAAAAATCCTCCATTTATTATTTACATGTCTTTTACTATATATCACTGTGATATTTATGAAAGAATTCAGATGGTTTGCTTGATTTGGTATAATACAGAAGGTAAATGTATTGCTTTTTGGTGTACTTTGTACATAATGTGCTATAAATTGGTATAACTAGTGGTATATGTCTCGCTGCAGGTATCTGACCGTGGACTGGTGTTTGTAAAGGTACACGCACCATGGGAAGTCCTGTGCACATATGCAGAAGTTATGCACATTAAGCTGCCTATACAACCCAATGACCTGAGGCAGCGGCAGTCTGCCTTTAACTGGTTTACAAAAATATTTAGCGTAAGTGAAGATGTGATAAAACCAGAACAAGAATTTTTTACTGCACCATTTGAGAAGGATCGTACGGTTGACTTTTATATCCAAGACAGAGAAACTTTTTTCACTCCATCAACAAGAAGTCGTATTGTAAGTAGTTGTAAAGTTTAATTCCCCTATTGCTGTTTCCTCCTATGACACCTGGTTAGAACCAAACCATGTACTTTATGCTATGCAGCAGGTACAGGCAACCTGGTAAAAGTCCCATCATGCTTTACCAGGTATCGGCTTTGGCTCTGTTAATGCTGTGGAAGGATGTTGGACTTTGTAGTTTCACAACACATGGAGTGCCAAAGGTTGCTTCTGCCTGCCACACAGTGGCAACTGATGCACCAGTTGTTAATGTCCTTCCTATTCAACGAATTACTACACTTCATATTTTGGTGGGGAGCGTAAGGCTGATGGCAAATCAAATTTTGCAATTCACATGCACAGAAAACATGCTTTTGCAAATGAGTTAGATTGACAGTCATATGCTAGGTAGGTGTTTATCTCCTTGTGACAGTAAGGTGTTGCGGTACGCACTAACACTGAGCATGGGACTGATCCAGAGCTATGCCGCCCGCCGTAGTTACAGTGGGCGGGTGCATAAGATCGGCATTATGGTTTATCTGGGCTCCGGATAGTGCGTCCGTAACTACAGCGTAGTTACAGAGGAAGGGGCGGGCTGCTCCGTAACTACAGCGTACAGTGTAGTTACGGAAAGGTAGGCGGAGGGGGATGGTAATTAGAAGGGAAGGGCTGGGTTAGGGCTTTACGTTCATGTGGAATTACATACTCCCCCGACACTCCCCCTGTGGCCGGCATAATTACACAATGTTACACCGGCTGAAGGCTACCCTAACTTCAGCCGGTGTAACATTGTGTAATTATGCCGGCCACAGGGGGAGTGTCGGGGGAGTGCATTAGAGCTACACTGGCCGTAAATACGAACCACGGCACAGCGTAGCTCTGGCTCAGGCCCATTGTGTGTTCTTTGTTTTCTTTCTTTTTTCTTATCTATATCCATGCCCGCTCATGTTTTCACCATAGTGGCATTCTGACTTTGCAGGTCCAGTTCATTTTATCTCGGGTAGAATATGCAGTAAAGGATAATGTGAAAAAATTTGGAATTAACAAACTCCTGGATTCTGGCATTTACAAGGCAGCGTTTCCTCTTCATGATGTAAGAAATTAAAATACATGAATAGTTTTACTTTTTTGTTTTGTTAATTTTCTCCCTGTATTTTAGTAATTTTTTGTTAATTTTAAGATCCCTTGTGTAATGATAATGTTTATACAATTATATCAGACATTACTTTCCTGAGTCACCTGTTAAAACAGTATAAAAAATTTGTTACCAAAGAGCAAAAGTTCTTCCAGAAACAGGAAAACAAAGATATTATCAAACTATGTATGATATCAGTGGAGAATAGTTTCTTTGTACAGTATTACCTATGACTGTGCAGGGTTGAGTCCTAGTGCCTAGAAAGCTTAATCAGATAATTGGATCCTTTAATTACCGACTTCATAGTTATTTTGGAGGGATCTCCCAAGTTTGTGCCTTGTTTACGCTATAAGGGTTGAGTGAGAGAGTTAATATTGCTTTGCTACACGTTGAACAGATATTTTTATCATAATTAATTTTCCAATTAGGTCTCCACCTAATCCATTCTGAATTTGTCAGTGTTTCTTTAAGTAGTCAGTGATGGGACATCTCTCTGGGGCTGATTCAGAGCACTTCCACCTTTTTTTTAGGTGCAAGTGTACAGCTCCTCTATACCATTTTTTAAAGTAAGGGGTGTCAATTAATTTAAAATTTTTAGCATGCAGGGAAAATACATTACTTTTAAACAAAGAACTAAAATACTGCATAGCTTTATGTTTATTCTAAAAAATAGAGTTGAGCTAAGAAACCTCACCTCTTAATTTTAATTCTGGTTTTACAATTGAAATCTGCCTCCCCTTGCAATTCAACATGGTATTGCTCAGGTCTACACTTGCACCTAAAAAAAGGTGGAAGTGCAACTCTGAATCAGCCCCTCTGTGTCTAGACCAACTGAATAGCCTTTTTAGTCACTGAGCTCAATGGGCTGGATCTAGACTGAAGTAAGTGCTTGAAATTAGTTACACCTGGGCTTAACCATGTTGATTGCAGGGAGAGTCAAATTAATTGTATTCTTTGCATGCAGGGATATATCTTTGAATTGCTTACTGCACACAGATACTGACTAGCTTTACTATCACACTGTTATTTACACTTGGGATAGGAAACATCACCTCTCAACACTAATACTGTTTACAACAGATGAAATATGACTCCCCTGCAATCAACATGGTTTAGCCCAGGAGTAACTAATTTCAAGCACTTACTTAAGTCTGGATCCAGCCCAATGTGATAAATGCATATTCAAAGGGAAGACTTGCTACAGATATACAGAAAATTTCTTCACTTTTTTTTGTTTTCCACCCCCTGTTCTGTAAGGTTTACTGCCTATAATCTACATCAAACAATTGTAATGTTACTTTACATAAGTGTAGTTTTTGGAAGGCTAATTGATTGATTGATTTCTCTATTTAGTGTAGGTTCAATGTACCATCAGAGGACCCCAGATGTCCCAATGAAAGGAATCTCTTGTACAGAGAATGGGTCCATCCATGTAGCTTTTATAAGTTACAGCCTTTGGATCTTGTGAGGTAAACTTAGCATGTTGAGCATAATCTCTTATGTAAAACATCCCCCCTCTTTTTGGCTACCTCTCTTGCTTGATATATGCAACTATTACTTATTCCCCTTTGTGTTTTTTACTAGAGTTAAATGTCAACATATGTATCATGAAGGGATTCTGTAAAATACACTGGAACGTGTTCAGACTTAATGTATGCTGCGTGCATAAGTTGGCATCTTCTTGCAAACTGTGCATTCGCGCAGCAGATTTTACGCATCGGATATCAGTGCATACGGAGTTGACTCCTGCACATGCACAACTCCGTACAACAGGGTGTAACAACACTCCGTATGTGCGAGAATACGCAATGATGGTGGGAAGAGGCATTTAAATTGTACAGTATGGACTGGTTAGGCACTTCTGCATGTCTGAACGCTACCTCCGCACAGAAAAGTCAAGGTAAGGCTATGGTCGCAGAAGTCGGCTAACTTCCGTTAGTGAGAGGGGAGTGTCATGGGAGTGCATTAGCCACCTACGTGCAGATTTTTACTGCTCCGTGCATACGGAAAGCACTCTTACGTCTGAACACGGTCCACTGTGTGGACCGGATCCTGAATACTGCAGATGGGGCTTTTCTGATTGCTAGGCATATGTACTGCAGTACCAGGATGGTGCCAGATGTCACAGGACACCTTAGGTCTTGAGAAGGCTGAGTCTTGACGGCTCTGTTTTGGGGGCACAAAGGGGATTTACACAATATTTAAGGCAGGGGGTTGAAATGTTTTGGCTGATCGGTGTAAATCCCTGTTAATGTAGAAACAGGCCAGATTTACTAAGCTGCGGGCTTGGAAAAGTGGAGATGTTGCCTATAGCAACCTATCAGATTCTAGCTCTCACTTTCTTTTTACATACTAGAGAATTTCAGCTAAAATCTGATTAGTTGCTATGGGCAACATCTCCACATTTCCAAACCCGTAGCTTAGTAAATCAGGCCCTAGGTGTCAAAGTTGCTGTCTCTTTAACTATATGCACAATAATGTTTCTTTATTGTCATGATTTTTGTTAACTTAAAAGGACAAGTAATATTGTGTCCTTTTACAGTGAATCTGTACTCCTTTTATCTATTTTATGTTTATGTTCAAAATTCGTCTGCAAAATCACAGATAAACTGGAATTTTACCACCTATATACATTCATTTATGTGTAACAAGACTTGCTAAAATGTTTTGATCTGTATTAACCAATGCTTTAGTGTTTGTTATTAAGAAAAATTGTAAATATGTGTATATAACAAATACTTCATAAATGAATATATATATTAGTATATCTATTTACTATTGTGAAGCATAGACCTAGACGTTTAGCAGGTGCTGCTAATTCTTCAGATTGCTTATACATGAATGTTGAACTGGGGACTGTAACAATGAGCTTATTATATTTACTCTACAGAAAGTACTATGGTGAGAAAGTTGGAATCTATTTTGCTTGGCTTGGTTTCTACACTCGCATGTTGCTGCTGGCAGGAGTAGTGGGAATCGCATGTTTCTTGTATGGCTATAAATCCCAGGAATCCTGCACCTGGAGGTGAGTATCCATATGTTTCATATAAACGCTGCAAATGTTTCTGATCTGCAGGAAGAGCTACAATTGGCACATGTTCCCTGATTATTTCCCCATCCATATCAGAACACATTCTGACTCATTAGTTTACACAGTGGAACACATGCCAAACATAAGGAACAAAAATATAACTGGATTAAGCCATATTCAAACATTAACTTATTCTATTACATATATAATTTCAGTTCATGCTAAGAAAGTTTGTATTATGCCAAGTATTCAATCATTGGAGCTCTTCCTGTGAAACGACATTGCTGCATAGTGTACAAATAATTGAACACAACAATGTTTTAATTAATCATGACAGACTGAATGCAGACTCTGATTTCATTGTGTGAGGATCTATGATTATCAGTTGCCTTCAGATCTGTAGTCGCAGGGCTGATGTATCTAGACATCCTTGTGAGCACTTTGCTAACCCCTCCCCTTGCACAGACAGATTTGCAATAGCCAAACCTAAAGTTTTCAGACTCCTGCAAACGTATAGTGGTAGTGGTTCAGTACGTGATCCATTGGCACACCAATACTGTACATTGTGAGGCCGAGTCATACCCACTTGTTAGCACAATCCAGCAACCCCCTGTAGGAAGCTGTTGGAAGTGCCATTTATCAGAAGTCTAGATAGTGCGGATTATGCTCTGATCAATTAGCACGGATTAGTACACGTGCAGAATGCAAAAAACTGATGAAATTCCATACGAATGCATGGAAATCGGAAAGTCTAAATTTGGTTTGATTTATTCATTTAAATTATTTTTTTGTAATTAGTAACTAAAAAACCTTTCCAACACATGCTTACAGGAGTATTTTTCTTTTCTGTTACTCCTGGGTTTTATAAAGACTACATACTGTGCAGCACTGATTGTTCTGACACTGGACTTTCAAGGAGTCCTCTGAATATCTTCCATATCTATTTACTTATTCTACTTTTAAGCCACAAGTAGCAATTACTTTGAGACCTTAACATGTTAAAATGTATTTTAGAGACAATTGCAAGTCTTATGACAACACACTGAATACAGCTGTGCAATTTGTGTTTCTCCATGTCTTGTAAAACCTTGCATACTGAGGCATTCTGGATCAAAGATAAGGACACCGTGGTTTTCTAGTAGTCTGTTTGTCATCTTTAGAGCATATTAAACATATTGCACAGGGCCGGTGCTAGCAAAAAGTACTTTTTTTTTTATAAATATAATCACACTGCTGTGCCCGGGACAGGAAAACAGAGGAAACACTGACTCCTCCCTCTGATCGGGTGACTGGTCACATGGGCTAGCCATCAGCAAAGGTCCTTTAGCCCACTTGGATCTAGCATCTACCTACAGCACAGCCTGGCACCGCTGTATTAATGACCGGCGCTGGCCCTCATAGTTGTCACAGATCTGGCTAAATGTCAGCGCTGAGAAGCAGGGGGACGAGCAACGGTGCCTATCCAGCATGGCGCCTGGATGCGCTGCATCCTCCCGTAGAGTTCATTGTGCTGGCCCTGATACTGCCCAAATCAATCAATCCAAAAATACAGAAATATATTACTATAATATATTTTCCTTTCAGCAAAGAAGTTTGTGACCCTGAAATTGGAGGAAACATTATTATGTGTCCACAGTGTGACAAGGAGTGCACATATTGGTACCTTAATATCACCTGCGAATCATCAAAGGTAAACTTTTCAATAGATCCGTTGAGTTCATTTCTGTTTAATCTTTTTATTCTAGATCTTTTGATTCCATTACACAGCTTTGATTTTACATCTTATTTTATATCATAATAAAAGTCAAATTTGAGTTCATTCGTTAAACGATACCTGTTTAAAACAATTCCTCTTATGTCAATAACCAAATGGCAACAACATTGGTAAGAGACTATGCGGAAATATAAGAGGAAAAGGTCACTTACCAAATGAATTAATCATCATTTCTGATTCAAATGTATAGTCTTACCTTTATCAACTGGGATTTGCTCATAAAATAGGGACCATTTTTTGTTTACTTGTTAACTAATTGATTTTTATTTAGTTTTTTTTTTTTTTTAAACTACCATATCTTCCTATTTTTCCTTTACAGAAACTGTGCATTTTTGACAGTTTTGGAACACTTGTGTTTGCAGTTTTCATGGGAATATGGGGTAAGATTAACATACAACCACTAGTATTGCTGTATTCGTAACTTGATCCCATTGACTTACACTTATTTGTAAATTTCTATACTGACACTTTTTCTTTGAATGCTGGTATGTCTACATGATGGTTTATTCTGATTAATGGTTTAAGAATATTGGGCCGTGTTCACAGATGTGTGTGTGTATAAAGTATGCAAATAGACGCATGTACATGGAAAGGCAACACACATGACACTCCCCTCACACAGACGTTTTTTTATTGTGACTTGCATGTCCATAGGGCAACCTTCCGTACGTGTGTAAACGACTAACTGCACCCTTATTAGTCCATTTAAATGCCTCCCCCCACCCACTTTCATTAATCTGCGCACGTACGGAATTCAACCACGCCCCTCCGTACGTATGTCACTAAGTCAGATTTAAAAATCCATCGTAGATTGTGTAAAAAAAAGTTTCTACGCTTGCGCAGTTCAACCTTACCTAAAAATATGCACGTAAAAAGAAGCAAAATCGGATCTGTTAATACGGCCCTTTGTTCACATATAAACTTCACACAGATAAAGTCTAGTCCAAGAATCAAACTTATGACCTCAGTGCTGTGAGCTTCTGTTATACTTTTATCTTTCTGATGCTTTGCACATAGATCACTGCTGTTTTTTGCAAGTAACAGAACTACCACTGGAGCAGCCCAGTAGATTAGTCCATTAGTTCTGGCAGACTGAAGTCCCTTTTGGTCCCCGAACTCAAACGAGCAGATCACAGGACTTTAAAACTAAGGGATAACCTTTACCAGGCATTGATTATATAAGTATCTGTTCCAAGGTTAAGGGTGGTGGTATTAGACTGGTGCTTTTAGCATACAACTTTATTTTAAAGAACTGCATTTAAGGGCATATGCACAGAGATGTCTTGTACTGTCAATGTAAAAAGGCAGTGTTTAGAACCTGTTCATCAAAGAGGACCGTTACTGCAGCACATATAACACAAGATGTAGTGAGTGACCACCAGGGCCGTAACTAGGGGTGTGCGATAATGGCGGCTGCACAGGGCGCAAAACTTAAGGGGGAACCAGTAAGTAAGTTAATATTAAAGGTTACATTTTCTTGGAATTCAGGCTCAGGGGGCACCATTTTGCCTTTTTGCCCCTAGCGCTAAAATTTTTACTTAGGTAAAACTTTACGTAAATTTGGCTGTTGGAATGTACTGCACATGCGCGAGGCAGATGTTATGCATCGTAACTCTGATCGTATGTAACTTGTTCATAACTACGTACGGGACATCACTACGCAAGCAGAAAATACGCATTGTAGGTGGAGGGAGGCAATAAAATTATACAGTATGGGCTGGGTTAGACAGTTACGTACGACAAGACGATACGTACAACCGCAGATATGCAAGGAAAAGTTAAATTAGAGTTTGGAACTCATAAATCAGCTAAATTACATGTGTTCGAGGGGAGTGCCAGGGGGGAGTGCATTAGACTTACTAGTGCGTAATTACGCTACGCGATTGTACTTAAAGGATATTTAAGTCTAGATCTGGTCCATGGCTATTATGTACTTTGTATAATCTACAAAAAAGGCATGACGGTGAATATATATGTTCCATTACACCCTTAAGAAATAACTAGAAGCTTTAAGCTGTGAAACAATTCTAAAACCAACTAAAACTCTACATGTGTTGGCAGTGACCTTGTTCCTTGAGTTTTGGAAGCGCAGACAAGCTGAACTGGATTATGAATGGGACACGGTAGAGTTTTTAGAGCAAGAGGAACAACCTCTTCCTGAATATGAAGCAAAATGCACTCATGTAGTTGTGAATCCCATTACTCAGGTACATTATATAATACATTTTGTACATTGGCATGCTGAATGAATCTGGGCTTTAAAAGTACATAACGCTTTCTTACTTCCTCTGCTGCAGCAAGAAGAACACGTGCCGTACACTGCCTGGGGAAAATGTCTTAGGATGGCTTTGTGTACAACTGCAGTACTTTTTTGGGTAAGTTCCTCATTCTCTCTATAATTCTACACTTGGGAATACAGAATGAGTTTCTATGGCATAAATGTTACCTCAGTCTCAAGGGTGTAACTATAGGGGGTGCAATGGGTTCAACTGCTATGGGGCCCAGCAGCTTAAGGGGCTTGGTGGCCCACAATCACCCCACAGCACCTGTACAGGATGTACTTACCATTTGTCCAGGAGCTGCAACTGGCTATTTCTTAAGCTGTGTTGTGCAGTCCCTATGGCTGGACGCACCATTCACTGTGACTCTCTATAGCAGAGCCACATAGAAAGATTTCACACAGCTGCTTAAGTAACAGCCAGTGCCATTCTATGCACTGATGCTGGCTTGATGACATCAGTGTCTTTGCAAAGAAGATAGAAGAGTCAGCAAGTGCCTTTGCTGGAGGCAGCTGAGATAGGGGGCCCCTTCAAAATTCTGATATGGAGCCCACAAGGTTATAGTTACGCCCCTGCTCAGTCTACATATCTTTCACCTTCTTTGACGTGTGTGCTCCAAATATTACAATTGTTCAACAGATTTTATTTTTGGTTTTATTATTCTATTGTTGTCTCTCCTTTTTATATTTATCACATTTATGTGGTTGGGTGTAACATTTTGTCTCTGCGTTTCTCACAGATTTTGTTAATAATTGCATCGGTAGTTGGGATCATTGTATATCGACTTTCTGTTTTTCTGGTGTTTTCTGCCAACCTACCAAGGAATATTAATGGAGTAGAAGCAATTCAGAAGTACTTGACTCCACAGACTGCTACCACAGTCACTGCATCTATCATCAACTTCATCATTATCATGCTCCTAAACATGGTGTATGAACGCGTAGCAATAATGATCACCGATTTTGGTAAGATGAAGGCTTTCTGTGCATTGGTTTCTCAGGCACCTAAACATTAATTCTATAGAATACAAGCTAAAATTGTAATCAAGGGTATATTTACTACTGTATATCTGGTACTAGTGTCATGTATCGTTGTTTTAAGTTATGATAATTATTCAATAATTATCATAACTCAAAAATCTGACTTAACTGTGAAAGGATCCCAGAGCACAAGCTGTGGAGGGATCTACAATCGCTGGACTAGACATCCATATGTTTGCAGTTTAACCTCTAACTCAGGCGCACAGAAAGCCTCACGGGAGTCTCAGTCGGTACTCCTGGAGAGAGAATGCATTCACTGTACATTGTACTAAGTAGGAACACCTCAACCTGGCCTTTGTACCAAAGAGCTCAGAGTGTTTTTGCTTTCAGTGCAGGATGAGGCCAGAATTGTACTTTTCATGTAGCACAGATCTGTGTGGAAAGAAAAAGTGATCTAGATCGGATAGGAACACAGGAAAAGTGGGAAGGGTGGTTTTGGATTTCTGGTTCTGGTCCTATAATACAAGTGCTGTGACAACATAAAGTCACAAATTTTTACCTTATTTCTTAGGTTACTGCAATCTGAGGTGATTGACCTTCTGAATAATTTATAGTATGCATTATACCTTTATAATCCATATATAATCAATGTTTTCCAAATAAACATTGAAGTGATGATATTTCAGGGTACATTAAACTGCTGGTGATGTGCATTCCATAACGTTGCCATGGCCAATTGGATCCATGCACGTCTTCTGTGTTAGGGGTGATCAGTCATTTTATTCATCACACATTTTGTTATTTTACGTTATTTTGTGTTTAAATTAATACTCCGATCTCAGTAAATGTGCTGTAGCTATTTAGTAAACCCAGTATTTCTAGTGCAGCACAGTTAGTAATATTTCTCTAACGTTACATCTCTTTATTAACACGGCCTTTTAGAGCTATGATGTTAAAAATATAATTTTTTTTTTTTCAGAACTTCCAAGAACTAAGACAGAGTATGAAAACAGCCTTACCACAAAGATGTTCCTGTTTCAGTTTGTCAATTATTACTCTTCTTGTTTCTACATTGCCTTCTTTAAAGGGAAATTTGTAGGCTACCCTGGAGATCCAGTATATTGGTTTGGAAAGTTCCGGAATGAGGAGGTATGTTTTCTAAGAATACTTTTGTTATTAGAATTCAGAGAAAATGTAATGTATTTTTTTGGCTTATTTGGTTTTTCAAGCAATCCATGGTAGGTATTTTCCAGCAAGTTTATTTTTTGCCACTAAGAAGTAAACTAGATTATCATCTGTAGGGCTTTGTGCAAACATCTCTTTGTTTAAACGAGGCCAACCTGTGGCCAAAGAGGTGTTGTGAAACTATGACTCCCAACATGCTTTGTCAGATATCAGCTATGCAGTGAAAGAATGCTGGTAGGTGTAGTCTCCCAACACCTGTTGAACAGGCCTGGTTTAAACATTAACAATGCATCCTCATCATGTTCACAAAACAAGACTCGATTTGTAAATCACACTTTTTTTTAACAAATGTTTAAAATATTTTAGTTTTGAAATAACTACTATTTTGTTTTTTAATAATGTCACCAAAATGTAGATATAGTTTAAAAAAAAAAATAACCATGGACATATTGTCTTGGAATTAAAAACAGCGTTTAGAGGAGGTCATGTAATGTAAACCCGAGCAATAGCACACACCAACAATAGCATGGAGGGATTGTGGCTGAAGCAGTTAAACTGTTTCAGGTTGAGTCCGCTGTAAAACCTAGAAATCCAATCCAGCAGATAGCAAGGCCTCAAAGGGCCCACTGTGATGGGCAACCAGTGCAAACCTCCTCGACAACCAACATAAAGTAATTCATGGATATCATTTAATTTTGGAAGTTGAGGGTCAAATCTGTTGAAGGTCTGTCTGAGAATTTGTTATGGCTGCTGGAATAGGAGTCTTACACAAAGCTTTGTATAGAGTTGGCATAAGTAAGGATGGATCATTTTGAAAACTGCCTGTAAAAGAAAATTATTTTTGCAAGTCCTGAACTTGAACTTTGTACAAAGCTCCATCTTGGAGAGCCTTAACTTCAGGGATTGGGAGACCATTCTGCACACTGCACCAGATCCACAGTTTAAAATCAGAGGAAAACAGGTGGAAAGTTACACCTGGGCAAACCATGCTGAACTATAGGGGAGAGTTGCAGTGCTCAAAGTATTAAACAGAGGAAATATACATGGGGGGCCAGACACAGAGTGATCCTCTTTTACTGTGAGACACAGGCTTCATCTTTGTCTCTGTTTATGATGAATAGTTATGGAATGGTTAGAGTCAAATCAATTTAATACAGGCTGCCAAAAGCTTAAATCCATGCAGGTCATATAGAGGCTACAGACTGGAGCATTCAAATGTGAGAGGTCCAATGCTGGTTGTGCTATAAATTAGGTCATTTCTTTAGCACAGAAAGGAGCAGACTTAGCTGTATAGATGTTATGCAGAAGCAGAACTACTCGAAGAGCAACTGGTGCTCATCCTCAGAGTGTGCGACGACTGAGCGAGAGCACCTTGCGCACCACGGCTGCACAGATTAGTAGAGGCACAGACTACAGAGCAGAGCTGCTGTGACGGTGGCATCTTGTAACTGAAGGAGATGTGTGGGGGCATTCCAGCACTGAGCGAAGAGTTGAGTATTTATCCTACCCCAACCCTTATCCTATTTTTCATCCTAACCCTCCCCTTCCATTATCCTAACCCTAGCCATGCCTTCCCCCACAGCCTGACCCTAAGACTCCCCTACCCGCAGCCTAACCCTAAGACTCCCCTACCCGCAGCCTAACCCTAAGACTCTCCTACCCGCAGCCTAACCCTAAGACTCCCCTACCCGCAGCCTAACCCTAAGACTACCCTACCCGCAGCCGATGCGGTGGGTCTGCGGCAACGGTTTCCAAATGAATGAATGGGGACGAAAAATAAATTCAGCATACTTACCGATTCTTTAGTAAAACTTTCTAATCAGTGCTGTTTTTTAAATAAAGATAGACATGCATCCTGATTTTTTTTACTATTTTGTTATTATTATTTATTAGTAGTAGTAGTAGTAGTAGTATTATTATAAAATGATCCAGCATATAACAACTTTACTAACATGCTCTCAAGAGGAATTTATGACCATTTACCCATATCTGTTTCATTACATTTTTACACTTTTTCACCCATAGGAATACATTGTACATTTTTAGAACATGAGAGTAACTATTTCTGTCAGTGACCATACAGTACATCTGGTTATGATTTGTGTTGTTTGGTTAGACTATTGCAGGCCCTTTTTTTTCTTTTCAGAGTGATGCGGCTGATGTTAATGGAGGAAAAGCTGCTCAATATAGAGTTGTGCCCCATAAACACTGTCCAATTAATCATATAAAAGTAGCCGATACAACTGTTGGGTACAATGATTGGACACTGTGTATGGTGCCTTTTGCATAAGATATTTATCTAAATATTTTGGTACAATGTACTATTTGTTCTTCTATCTTCATTTCTTATCCCCATCTTCTGTATGAAATATCCTGTGTTCTTGCTCCATTAGATCCTTTTCAGATGTGTGATAAGAAAGTAGCTTTTAGAAAACAAAAATAACAGCTTAGAAACAAAGATTATTTAAACTACTTTGGTTGTAGTAGAGGTCAGGACTGACATTGCTGCTTTTCTAACAATTGATGAAGTGGGTAATTGGCCAATAGATCCACTAGTGATTAGTGCATGGTTTAGGGAATTTTGTAATATTTTATATTTTCGATGTAAAAGGCATTGACCCCTCTCAACAATATTCACTTTCCTAAATTATGCTTTTCACATTGAGCTATGTTAAAAGAGCCAATTAAGTAGTATACATTTTAAGCCTTCCCAAAATGGCAAGGCTTTGATCCCAAATAAAGTTTTTGTATACACGTACAAAACCGTTGCAAGTCCCTGCTGAGATGTTACACACAGTGAAATAGGGACAGCCGAAAATGTCTTTTCATCTGTCCCTATTTCGAATGTGTAACTCCCCAGAAATTTTTTTATTATGAATGGGTGAATATGCGATTTGTATACTCACCCATTCATTTTCAGAAAACAGCACCACCAGAGAGGTGAGTAACCCTCTCTGGGGACTTAGGGTTAGGCTGCGTGAGGGGGGACTTAGGGTTAGGCTGTGGGAGGGGGTGACTTAGGGTTAGGGTAAGGGAGTAGGGAAGCTTTACCTTTCGGAGCACCCAGATTTGCATAAGGTATATTTTTAAAAGCAGGGAGGGTTAGGGTTAGGGTAAGGGAGTAGGAAAGCCTTACCTTTTTGGAGCACCGTGTTCGGTGCTCCGGGGTTCGACTGCTATGCCTCTTCCAGGCATGAGCAATCGATTTTTCAGACAGTTCAGAACTGGCTGGGTATGAACGGCCCTTTCGAAATAGGGCCGTTCGCTGAGGGGACCTACACCCATACAAAACATGCCCTTTAAGGAATATGGAGATCAATGATAAAAGCTGATACTGGGCAGCGCAGTGGCTCAGTGCTTAGCACTTCTGCCTCACAGCGATGATAAGTGAGTTTTATTCTTGGACTAGATCTGTGGAGTGTGAATGTTCTCCCCGTGTTTACGTGGGTTTCCTCAGGACGCATTCTTGAGTGAAATTCTATTTTCGAATACAGGCAGCTATAAGCTCATTTTCGACTGTCTGTATTTTGAAATTTCCCTAATTAGAATGTTTTCCTGATAAATGGGTAAGTATGCCGAAATTTATTTCACTTCATACTTATACATTCATTACCTTTCTGAACCGGCGCACCCGACGGAACACCCACCGCACCAGACCGGAGGTGAATGTACATGGGGAGTCTTAGGGTTAAGCTGCGGGAGGGGAGTCTTAGGGTTAGGCTGCAGGGAAGGGGAGTCTTAGGGTTAGGCTGAAGGGAAGGGAGTCTTAGGGTCAGGCTTCAAGGAAGGGGGGCTGTGGGTAGAAAGGGTTTGGGTAATTGAAGGAGAGGGTGAGGATTAGGATAAAGGTTGGGGTTGGATAAATACTAACCTTTCGCTGCTGCGGATTCGTTCTGGAGCCGATCAATTGCTGCCTTCGGTGGAGCAGGAGCAATTGAATTCATCCATCCCTACCCTGTATGTCTGTGCTGTATTTTGTTGTTTTATTTTCTATAGCGCTGCAGACACCTTGTGACGTCTAATAAATAAACAATAATAAAAATAATTCAGAGCCGTTTAAAAAATGGCTAGTAAAAATCAGCCCTTTCGGATAAAGGGCCGTTCTGACTGCCGACACACACACCCCTAGGTTGTGTGTATGCTTTAGGGAACTTAGAACTTTCCCAAGTTGAACAAAGAACAGACATATGACAAGGATGTGGCATGGCAATGTACTGTAAACACATACGAGTGATAATGATACAATAAAATTATCAATTATTGATAGCACTATTTATCTCCATTTTCTTTTCTTCCTTTTTGCTTTTTTGAAATAATTTTTCTTTGTGTATTTAAGTACATTCTAAAAACATATTTTTATTTAATTTTGTAAGTAGAATTCATATTGATAACTGTCCATGTAGTTATAT
Source organism: Limnodynastes dumerilii (assembly GCA_011038615.1). Taxonomy (NCBI): domain Eukaryota; kingdom Metazoa; phylum Chordata; class Amphibia; order Anura; family Limnodynastidae; genus Limnodynastes; species Limnodynastes dumerilii. The sequence continues at coordinate 137,217 of WWET01001934.1, read as the reverse complement.
AAACTTTAATAGGTGACTTTAGTCCACCAACAATATAATGGATAAGGGGCTTCAACAAAGTTTTTTGTGTAGTCATTGGGCTTGATTCAATTAGCTTGGCACCCGTGTTATTTGCAGTGCGTTATTTGTGGTTCGAAGCTAATCCTGCAAATTTTTTCGGGTGGATTTTTTTATGCGCGCCCCATAGAGGTGCACATAAAAATCAGCAAATTTTACCTACCGTGATAGAAGCGAAAAAGCACACTGCAAACTTTTTCCCGTCTTCGCGGCAAATAGAATCGGGCCCATTGCATTCATTACTCACTATACCTATTAATGATTTAAATGAAAGTGACTTAAATGATGTTTATTATATTTTCAGTGTGATCCTGGTGGCTGTCTACTTGAACTTACAACACAACTGACCATTATAATAGGAGGCAAAGCTATCTGGAATAATATCCAGGAAATTCTTGTACCGTAAGTTCTAATCCTGTTCCAAGATAAACAATTTTGTCAGTGTACACATGATAAAGAATACAGTATGTAAATATTATGCACTTTATCTTGAAATGTTAAATAAAATAATTGTTTATTCACCAGACATAAATTAAATAGCACTTGCTTTCATAAATCGTAATTGTTTTATATACATAAGGAGCAGGTTTCATTTGCAAATTGTCTGAAATCTGGTGACCTAGATAGGAGGAGGTGATGGATCATATATGGATATAGATGGGATAAATAATCCCAATGGTGGTTTGTCAGCCATAGATTTAATTCCACCATACTCAAGATCCCGTTGTAGCAGTTATCACTTTATGCATTAGTTCACAATGTTTTAAATTTGAAGAATCCCATTACAGCAAACTAAACTTTAAACGTGTAGGAATCCATCCACAGTTAGGTGCAGATGAAGAGTTAGACAGACGAGTAAATACACATTATCAAAGGGCAGATTGGCATAACTTTAACAAGTCTTAATACAGTAGAGAGATTGCTCAGTTTAGAGCCGAGTTGCTTATCACATAGACGTTTTGGGTCTGATTCATAGCAATTTTATTGTACTTAAAAGCAAATTGAAGCCTGTATAGACACACAGCATCATCATTTATATCGTCATCATCTGCAATGACACCTGGGGTCCAGCAGACATTTATTGTTTTGACATTTACTGTAAGGTAATATGGTAAAATCTTGAGATAAGAACTGGCGCATTGCGGTTAGTGTGGTAAGCAGGTAAAGGGGTCTTTAGGCTCTAGTCGATCTCTCCCTGCTACACTGCGCCAGTCCTGACTTTCGGGCACGGTATATCATTCAGTATTATGGCAGTAACATTGAAAAGTTGGAATTGGAAATGTAGCAACAGAGTAAGGAGAGTTTTCCCTTAAGCCATTACTCCTCTGAAAGCACTGTGCCAGCTCGCTCAGTCTCGCAACTTGTCTCTTCTATTCCCATAGCCAAGTTGCATGAGTGCAATTCTTCATACAGATATCACTTTTATTTCTTTTTACTTAACATGTAGCTTCACATAAGCACTTGGGGGTCCTCAAACTATAAACTAAAAATGATGTTATAGCATTCATACAGCGTAATACATATTTTATTTGAATTCATTTTTTTCAAAATAGGTGGATTAAAAACCTTATTGCACGATGTCGTTCTTCAGGGATAGAAACTATTAAGCCACGGTGGGAACAGGATTATAATTTGCAAAGTGTCGGGAAATTAGGACTATTCTATGAATATCTTGAGATGGGTATGTTGTTTGCATGTTGTTATTTCCATATATTTTCCAGCAAATAAAATTCACATGTATTACCGTGAAATAGAAGAGTCCTGTACTCATGTCTAGAAGTGTAAGATAAGAATTATTTATATAGCAACGCAGCCTTTTGCTGTGGTCAGAACTTGTTTTGCATCATAGAACTGCCCTTTCATGACCAGCAGGTGCAATTATTTTAGAATGGCTACAGCTTAGGAACAAGTGGCAAGGCTACTATAAGATTATTCCAGCTGCATAGAAGCAAACCCTGATCTTTCAATAAATGTTAATGCAGTCGTACAATGCAAAAAGTATTACAGTTCATTCATGCATTCATTACACCCATATATGTGTAAAGACAAGGGACAGGACCCAGACCTCTGAGTACAGGTGCAGCAAAGAACCGATGCAGGATCCCTGCAGCATTTTAACTCCTGTATGGGTGAGGTGATGCTAGTTACCTAGCTCGAATGGCGTTATGATAGCAAGACCCCACCTAAAGATTTCCTCACTATCACCATGTAAAATGGGAACAATTGAAAAGTCAGAATAGTATTTAAGGGCTGAAACTAGCCTTTACTGTACCATTTGCATACCTCCCCCTTCTACAGTGGAAGCACTTCCATTTTCTGCCTAGCTGTCAGAATTCGTACTAGTACGTCACTCTGTATCCATAGTATCTAGATTTGTTCTGGTAATGTAACGCCAGCGAATACACAGATAACAAAATCTGGCATTTTGGTAATCTGGATCAATCCGTTGATTTTATTTGTTTCTTATGATAGCAAAACATGTATGCATGCATAGTAACATGCAATAGAGCAAACCCACAGCCTTCTTTTAGCAATTATTTGTATTTATATCTACCTCCTAACAGTGATTCAATTTGGATTTGTTACCTTGTTCGTGGCATCGTTTCCTCTCGCCCCTCTATTGGCCCTTGTGAATAATTTACTGGAAATTCGAGTGGATGCCTGGAAGCTTACAACTCAGTTCCGTCGTATGGTACCTGAAAAGGCCCAGCATATTGGTGCTTGGCAGCCAATCATGCAAGGAATAGCAATACTTGCTGTAGTGACAAATGTAAGTTCATATTTCATCAATAAAGTTTTATCTACATAAAAAGTAGATAGTACAGTAGATAATCTGACATGGATTTGCTGATGCAGTCCTTCATAAATACATAACAGATAAATATGGAAAACAGTTGCAAGCTAGAATGGCTGATTTCAGACATTGATAAAGCCGACAGCTGTATTGCGGCTATGTCAGTGTCTGAAACAGTGTTAGTGCAGACATTTCCTACTGGGAAACCGGTAATTATCTAATGACCCTAATACGACAATTACCCGTTTCCAATAGCAGGAAGTTTAGGGTTAGGCAGCGGGACATCGAGGGTGGGTGTGGGTCTCCGGTTAGAACGGCCCTATTTCAATAGGGCTGTTTCCTCCCAACCAGTTTTGAACTGGCTGGGATTTCGATTGCATATGCCTCGATGAGGCATAGCAATCGATCCACGGAGCACTGAGCTTTCGGTGCTTCAAAAGGTAAGGAAATAAAGTCCCCCACTCCTTCCCCTAATTCTAACCCTAACCCTCCCCTCTCACTTCCCTAATCCTAACCCTCCCTTCCTGGCAGCCTGACCCTAACCCTCCATCTCCCGCAGCCTGACCCTAACCCTCTGTCCCCTGCAGCCTGACCCTAACCTTCCCTCATCTGCAGCCTTACCCTAACCCTGCCTCCCCTGCAGCCTGACCCTAACCGTCCCTATCCCGAACAGAGAGTTTACTCACCTGTACCTTGGTCTGGCGATAGCGGCAGGGGAGCGATATTGTCATTTCCGACGGCATACTCATCCTTTCTGAAAAAAAAAGTAGAAAATGGTAAGTATTCGAAAAAGGGACATCCGAAAAGGAACTTTCGGATGTCCCTTTTTCGCAAATCAGGCTTGCCGGAGAATGCAACCGATCGAGGGTTAAGGTTAGGCAGTTAGAAGGGGAAGGTTAGGGTTAAGCTGAGGGGCACAGAGGGTTAAGATCAGGCTGTGGGACATGGAGGGCTAAGGTTAGACATGAGGGAAAGGTTAGGGTAAGGGGATGGTTAACTTGTCGCTGTTGGCATTTTTCACGACCCCCTAGTTGCTGTCATGATGATTTCTTCATGAAGATATCTCGTGATGATATCCCCGTTGCTGATTTCCTGTCTGGAAGTGGTTTGTCGAAAAAAAAACAAAAAAAAGCCTTTATAAGTAGCAAACAACACCTGATTAATACACACAGAACTGCATCCCAGGTGGTGTAATTCCGTGCGTCTCATAAATGATCACATATGATGGGAAACCAAATATTTCCATTTCTTCTTCCATTTCTTCTGTGTTGCTGTGTTGCCTCGTGTGTTGGAGGATATGGAATTGAGCATACAATTGGTTATGAACTTAACTGTTCAATTCTAAATAAAATCAGACCCGGGCTTGATAGCATAGAAAGTGAAATATTGGATTCTTAAGCAGTGACTGTTTATTGGAAAAGAACGCTACATAGACCCCTTTTTATAGAAGGGGTCTGTTATATTTATATGTATACTTTATCTATAAGTATAGTTCTTTTTCTGTCACAAATAGTCATCTGCTGACAGGTAAGTGTTTTTATCTAACCTTACCCTTAACCCTTTCCTAACCTTCCATTTTCCACAGCCTAACCATAACCCCCTTCTTCAGCCCTAACCCTAATCCTCCATGCCCCACAGCCTTACCCCTAATTTTCCATGCCCCGCTGCCTAACCCGGCCTGTAGCTATTGGGAACAGGGAAATAGGTTCCCGTTCCCATTATCAATTTTCTATTTGCAGATGTCTTTGTGCAGTGATACAGCCGCCATTCAGAGAGCGGCTGTCTCATTTTTGAAAGAGGACTAAAAGTCAGACCACAAGCAAATGGTCTAACACAGACACCCGAGTGCCACCTATTGAAAGCCTATATTTTAATGCTTGAATGGCAGCAGCGGAGTAAGGAGTGTTAGGTAGAGTGCTGGTTATGGTTCAGTCAGTATCAGATGTGGTTCACCACTACAACTTGTCAATATCCAACACATCGTATTTCGGCAGTGCAGCGGCAACAGGAGTCACTTTTCCATTGCTGCAAAGAAGACAATGTGAAGCCCGCAACAAGTGAAAGTGCAACTGCTCCACTGTGACAGGTAAGATTTTCCCCTAATCCTCACCCTAACCCTCCCCTTCTATTATCCTAACATTAACCCTCCATCTCCCACAGCTTAACCCAAATCCTCCCCTTCTATTATCATAACCTTATCCCTCCATCTCCCACAGCCTAACCTTCCCCTTGTATTAGCCTAACCTTAACTCTCCCGCAACCTAACCCTTACCTTTGTTTGCCCCACAGAGTAACCCTAACTTTCCTCTTCTACGAGCCCTTACTCACAGTCCGTCGCAGTCCATGTCAGGGAGAGAGCATTTTGCTATTTAGACCGGGTATTTTGGGGAAATAGGGCCATTCGCTATAAGCACCCGTTCCCAGTAGTAAAAATCTGAATGTGAAGCATTTTGGCACTGAGGCAGCCACCATTTATCTGTCAGCTGTATTAATGTCAAAATGGGGCAACTGAATCCCATCAGTATCTATCTTAAAACATGCACTGTTAGTGGTACCTATAGACCGCGGTTGAGAACCCTCTACTGTAATGTAATGATCAGTGTTATCATTCAGAAATATTCTGACATCTGTATTGTGTTCTAACTATTTCTTACACTATATCACAATATAATGAATATCAAAGACATGCTAATGCAACTCAAAACTTATGTAGTTTCTTTTTGCAGAAATTACTTCATTTAATGCTTTTCACTTTATTTTTCCTATAGGCTATGATTATTGCCTTTACGTCGGATATGATACCTCGTTTAGTTTATTACTGGTCTTTCTCTGTGCCGCCCTATGGTACACATACTTCCAACACCATGCAAGGGTACATTAATAATACACTCTCAATCTTCAGTGTATCAGATTTCAAGAATGATAGCAAACCGGATTCACCAGCTTGGTTTGGCACTCAAACTACATGCAGGCAAGTGCTGACAAGACTAACCCTGTATCTAGCATTACAATACTGTGCTTCAAGACATATTAATGATAAAATGTAAAAATGCATTCATTTCATTGGGAAATTCAGGAATGAACTATAGGAATTTTAGGCTAGATTTATATATTTTTTGTTTTAAGTAATGTAGCTTCTATTGTAATTGAAGTAAGACCTTACTTTTACTTGTTGATTTTTTTTTTCAAATCATCTCATGGGGCCGGATCCAGATCTGCGCCCGACAGGTCACTTACGCATGCAAGGTGCATAAGTGGCGTGTTTTGACTGGAGGGCGCATGCCATCCAAAAATTGTATGGAACTATTGTTCCGTAGACCATTTGCATACAAAGGCAATGTGCTCCCCCTCTCCCCACTAAAGTGGGTGGGGGGAAGCATGCAAAATGTACAGTGTGGGAGAGGGCTCCCACACTGTGTGGATCCGCACGCTTGCATTAAGGTTGCCTTAAAGCATGCACGAGACAGGGGAGTTACAGGGGGCATGCACTCCCCTCTCTCTCTCGGACGTAGAGACCCCTGCACGTTCGGAAAGCATGCAGGGGTCTGGGTCCGGCCCATGTTGATTACAAAGTATAGAATTAAATGAAAGGTTGAGTAGTCTACACAGTAATTTTATTATTCTTTGAGTTTTATCTATTCTGTACTATTACAGTATTATTGCATGCACATCATGTTTTATGTAGAACTGACAAGTTACTTCATATGTTTCTAGGCAACAGAAAAAAAAATGTATTTTAAAAGAAAAAAGTAACAAACACCCATATAATTAAAAATAATATTAATAATAATAATAATTTGTACAGCTTGGAACACATACATGAAAAGAGTACGGACAAGTGCTGTAGAAACAAACAGATTTTATCTTGCTGAAGGCCTATACAAAATGACGTGAAAATTACTTACACATGTTATTGTCAATTGCCAACATGGAAAGTTAAAACAGCTGCTTTAACTTTGTAAATCTGCACTGTGCCAGTAACTCACTTGCTCCATCTTGTGGCTATTGTGTTATTACATAAGTTACTTAAAACATTTTTTGCTAATTATTTTACAGGTACCGTGATTTCCGATATCCGCCTGGCCATGAACACCAGTATGAACACAGTATCTTTTACTGGCATGTAATTGCTGCCAAACTTTCTTTTCTTATTGTTATGGAGGTAAGTTTAGTTTACTCAACTATTTTTATTTTGTGGTAAACTTTTCCATTTTACACTTCATTCCCAGTCATAAATCTTTTACATAAAAAATACTATTCATTCTGTCACTTAAAATTGAGTCAGTGTCTTCATACCAATTATTTATTCACAGAGAATAAAAAGCATGTGATGCAGTTGTATACAAACATTTAAAAGTGTACACATTAATTGCAAGGGACAAACAAGTAGTATGAAAAGGAAACATATTACACAGAGAGCAGACTAAACTGGGGTAGAAGAAAAATTCTGCTGAACAAGGGTTGTGTGTGGGATGAAGAAGGTCTAATCCACAAAACCAGAAACCACTACAGTCAACCAAAAACCGATAAGAAGGTTGTAGGGAAACCTAGAAGTGGAGGAATACATGTAACGGAAATGTTGGCAAGGGTTTTAAATTCAAGCGAGATAAAACAGGTGGCAGTTAATGCTGAGAACCTGTTACGGGTGGAGTTAATGCTGAGTAATTCCTTTGGAATTTGCAGTTTAAATAAAACAAAGGCAAATTGAATGCAATTGTGGCTGCCCTATTCACTGTCATGCCCACTTATGTAGGAAACAGAGCTTCAATTGTGTGACCATGTGTATCATCATAATTACTACTTACTCCAGGCTATAGCCAGATGCAAATCAATATACTTAAAGCAACTGCTATTGTGGGTTTCTCCCAACTGAAATGCCCATATTTAGCTCAGCATTAAAACACCCCACAATACTCTAAATCTAGGTTGCGTAGGGCCTTGGTTGGCACTCATGTTTACTAGCTCTTTGCAGTGCAAATGAGTTGTAAAATGCACAACTATGGATCAGCCCTGGCATTTTTTGCCATCTAATGTCTTCTTTGACCTTTGTCCTCTTCGTATTCTCCAACTTAATTCTACTGTTCACTTCCATTCCACAGCACATTGTTTATTTTGTCAAGTTCATCATATCCTACGTTATCCCAGATGTTTCGAATGAAACCAAAGCTAAAATCAAGAGAGAAAAGTACCTCATACAGAAGCTTCTACATGAGAGACATCTGAAACTTGCCAAAAAACAGATGGGGCATTTGGCGGACAAAATTCTGAAAGGAGTGGACAATATGGCTATCAGCAAATCTGACTAGTCTTCTGTGTTACTCAGATGTACATATCAAGTATGTTGCAGACCATGGCCTTTCTCTATCAAGCAACTCCCTGTATGTGTTTCTAGAATGTTAACTGTGAGAAACATTGATGAAAGTGAATATTCCTATGCACTATATACTTATTTCTTTACAGAAGATGTCTTTACAATATCATTATTTTTTCATTTAACATATTTTCACTTGCAAACAAAACCACTTAAGATTTATATTTATATTACATTGTATTTACAGGTGTTATGAAATATTAAGTTATTCTGTTAAGTTACTTTTGTAACTTGTGTTTCCTCTTTTGTAGTTTTCTTGACTCATAATGCTGTTGTTCACAACTGTAGTCCATAGACCAGGGTACGTGTATGACCTTGGCCTCACAAAACCACTGCCAAGCCTTTAATTGGCATTACTTTTAATACATTTGTCAAAAAGAATTTTGTCCAACACTGTTCAAAGTTATGACTTTACATTTTCCTCCATGACATATTCCTCCATATACCATTAAGGCACCAAGCCTTAATGGTATATTGCAATGAGAAGGGAATTTAGCCAAAAAAATAGTTTTTGTTTTCAAATTATAGTTGAGATTCTATACTAAGGAAATGTTCTATACTAAGGAAATGTTCTATACTGTGTGCCACCATATTTGTTTAAATTTCACAGCTGGATCTGTGTCATGAATCTTTAAATACTGTACACATTTCTATTAAGTGCCAAATAAGACTGATATGATTGTAACTATGATTGTTAATATGTGGGCAGGCTTTTAACTGTATTGCCTATGTGATTCAATCAAGTATTTATCTAGAAAGTCTACTCGTCAACCTCAAGTTCATGAAAGGAACAGAAATCAGAATGAATTCAAATAATGAAATGTAGGTTTTGGAAGGTAGCATGGAATCTTGGTGTGAGTTTTGTGTACTGTCACCAAAACTTGAACAACTGTGTAGAAAAAGACTGCTAAGCTCTATATGGCCACACACTGATCATTTCCCATCTGTTGGATTAACAATGAGCGCTGCTTGTTCCAGTGACTTAGCTTGAATTGATCACATCATGTTCACCCTTACTGCAAAATTCGGGTGTACTGAGAAATTAAGAAACCATTTGTCACTTGAGCATTTTATACCTTTATTTATTGCAGTTTTCTGTATTCTATTTTTATACACCTTATTTCACAGATTTTTACCTTTATTTAATAGAAAATTCATCCTAAATTTGAAACTAATACAAATCTTGTTTTAATATCCATAAATGATACAAATTGACAGTATGAAGGGGTTAAAAAACTGTCTCCATGTGCAAATGTCTTAAGTATTTAGAAATATATATCATTAAGAAGGGAACTTTTTGCATAGATCCTTGTCAACACAGGTTGAATTTTGAGGATTCTGGTCAATGATGTCAAGATGTTTTCGCATTTGCTCACTCCAAGTAATTAGGAAATGCACTATATCATTAAGAAGGGAACTCTTTGCATAGATTCTTGTGAATATAATTGTAAGTTTTTTTTCCTTGTATTATATTTGTACATATTTTTACATATTTTCTTGTCTGCTTTGCATTTTATTGTATATTTTATATAGAATTGACAAATTAGAAAATAAAAACAAATATTCCAGTGATAATTATAGCTTATGCTACATTTAGCCTTTTTTTGGGGTAAGCTTTTATACAACAATAATTACAAAATTGCTATGAAAATGATTCTTTATTTCAAAGTAATGTATTTACGCATCAATTATTTATACATACCAACGGCATCTATTTAAGAAGCTGACTGCACATACTCCATAACATTTTTTTTGTACATTGTCTCTTCACTCAATCAAAATATTCACTGTTATCGACATACACTAAGGGACAATATATTTTAGTAACAAAATTCTAGGCCTTATTATCAAACTTTAAAATGTACCCTTCATATAAATACACTTGTACACATTATAAATATACTATGTAGAATTAAAAAAAAAAAGAACCCTTGTATGATTTTTGCAAATAGCTGCACATGTTACGCAGGCATTACTAATATTTATAAAAAAAATTCTGGTTTTGATTTTTTTGCTCTCAAAGAAATAAATGTGCTTATTTTTAATTAAGTTTGCAAACTTAATTATAAAAGAATTTACAGAAGAATTTTATATAAATTACTTATTAAATAAAAAAATCTATATAATTTGAATCCTGTACCTTTATATAGGCTGCTGCATTACACCTATAGCATATTTGCCCAAACATAACCTTTTTGTGAAAGGTGGTATAAAGAAAGCAACATAAGAGATTTTGCAATATTTTTACTGTGACACCTTTAATTGAATATTAAGTTGAAAGTAAATGCTCAAATAACACTTTCTATAAAATCCATCAAATTAAAATCTGGTTCTTTATACTGCAGTGACTGCTTTGTACTATACTGACAACTTGTATTTAAACCTTTATGCTTTTTAAATGTCTTTAGTTAACAGTAACTTCATTCCTGTGAGATATTTCATTTTAAATGTATTGCATGGTATTTATATATCATTATGTTTACTTAGGCAAGGCATGGTCAAGCTGTGTGTCACAGTGTTGTGAAATTACAAGTCGAGTATGCTCAGCAGTTATGCCTGAGCTATTAGTGAATACAGCTATGCCTGTGCAGTTAGAGACACAACTGTGCCTATGCAGTTTAAGTTCTGCTTGTTTTTTTGTTTTTAATAACAATTGTTATGTCAGCTTACAGTTTCAAAAAGGATTTATCACAATGGGGTAGATCCAGAACAACGTACGCAAGTGAATTTACGCTAGCCGCTAGCGTAAAAGCGCTCATTAGTACTTACTGCACATGCGTGTTACGCCATGTAATTCGTAGCGTAAGGGGCAGACACGTATCAGTAGCGTATCAACTTATGAAGGGATGTGCCAGCCATACGCCACCGGTATTTACGCTTCAAAGGCGGGGTGAGGCATTTAAATCGTACAGTATGGGTGTGCTTAGCAGCGTAACTACGTGAGGGCTATATGTACGAGAGCGGCTACGCTGTGTGCCTAGGGGAGTGCATAGAGGGTACGCTAGCGTAAGTACGCAGCATAGTAAAAGCGTAGCTCTGGATCAGGCAAAATGTGCTTTTATAGCCTCCTCTCGCTTGTATGAGTGCTTAGTATATTACCTGCCATGTGCCTGTTAGATATTTAGATACATGATATGCACATACTGTCTATACATTTAATACAAATATGCAAGTGTTCACATCAAATGTGCCTGTTTGGAAAATAGCTGTATCATGTAATGCATAATACATTGCCTGATGTGATGGTCCTATATATTAAACTGGGATATTTAGTATGAAGGATATGAAGTTATCAAATGAACCAGACACTGCAACAAAAATAACTCTAATATACAGTAATGAACGATATTGCTTATCATTTTTGTATAGCTTAATGAATCAAAGCTGGGTTTTGATTAGCTTTAAGATGAAATGCAAACAGATAGAGGGATTTAACTGCCAGCCTTAAAATGCAATCAGTGTGAAAGGTGCCAGTTCCTTTATAGTCTCTTAGTGTCATAGAATTGCACACCTCTCTATCCATTACTATAGGGGGTGAGGTGTAAATACAATTACAAATATTAGAGTTCACTCTTCCAACAAATGAATCTCCCCCATCATTTCAGTTGGTTTATAATTATGATGTATTAGGTAATCCCATCATATATGAAAAATAAATAATGAACATTGCTGAATATTTTCACTAATGCTGCCATATGCAATATATTTTGACTAGCATAGTTCCGTCCAAATGATAAAGGATTGATTTTTTTCTTCCTATTGTTATACATGTATAGCTCCATCCTCTAATATTGTCCTAGATTCTTAAATCAACGGCCAGATATAGATTATTACGTTACTGTTACGGTCTGTGGGCCTGATTCACAGTTAACAACTCCAGCAGAATTCTGTAAGCTACAAATGGAAGTCTGATGAATATTGGTACTACACATGCGCAGTACCAATATTCCAGCATTGGAAGGCAATCACCTGATGCTTCGTTCTGTGCGGACATCCACCCCTTCACACGGAGGATGTGCCCAACCCATGCATACGAGATATGCATGGGGGGGTGGGCATAGGTATTTTAATAATACAGTTAGGGATTGGTCCAGTATTCATGCATGCATCATTAAGGTAGGGTCCTGTTGGCAGATTCACAATTCTGTACTATAGCTTCTGCAGTAGAGACTAGCATATGGAAATTAATTATAACCCTGGATATGGCCCTATATTTTTAGTGTTTGCTCTTTCTGAGGCTAAACTGTTCACAGTGAATTTATGTTTAAACCAACATATTGATTACACCATAGGGTTTTAACCTATTATTGGTGGTCAATTATATGGCTTAATTAAATTCATGGTCAGGTTGGTAAAATTTTTAAATAAACAAGGGGAGAATACAAGCATTAAAGAGACCCAAATGGAAGGCAATTTGCTCGATCCAGACCCTGGGCTGTACTTGCAAGTTTGCTGGGCTTAGTATTGCAATGTATAGTATAGGTATAGTTATCCTACTGCATACTGATTCTGACAAACAACCATTAATCAGATCAATGAAGTAACAATACACACTGCATTACAGTATAATATGATTTTTGAAAATAGAAGCACATTACAACTCATTCTGTTTAGGCAGTTTTAAAATATATATTATTTTTTGGGGGTTATATCACTTATTTTTAGTTCTGTTTAAACCTTTATTATAATTAAACAATACACATAAGAATTTATAAGAATGATGTCTTAATGCTGATGTCTGGGTGTGTGTGTGTGTTACCTGCACAATGCAATTACATATCCAATTGCTGACACATTACTAGAGAAATATATAGATGTTTGCATTGCTGTAATAATGTATTTAAAATTTGTAGCAGTAAATATCAATATATGCAGCAATACATAATCAAATTGTGTAAAGGATAGTTTAAGTAGCATATGATTTTGGGCATACAGTATGTGACCTTTCTATATTAAATACCTTTCAGAAATGGTACACTTGAAAGTATTTTAAGTGTGTAAATCTTTTACAAGTATATGGACAGTATTTTTAAAGAGGTTTAATAGTTTTACACTTAGGCCATATGAAAATGCTATTGAGACCTCTATAATATAAGCTGTCGATATTTTGCATGGCTGATCAGATTTAAATAGACACTTGCTGGGACACTGTTTGTGGATCTAATTATCCTTACCACACACTTCTGGAAATAGCATCCAATCTCATCTGTTGGCTGCTTACAAGAGAAGAAACACAAATGGCAGTTATGCAGTTCATATAATAACTATATGAGTGTGTTTACTAAAAAAAAAATAAGGCATTTGTGCTGAAATTGAAGGTTGATTTGAAATGTGAAAGTTTGTGTTATTGTTTGTATTTTTAAAAACTTTTTCTTAAAGGCATTATCTAATGTTTGTAATAAAGTATTTCATATATAATGGATTATGGTCTGTGCTTTTCTTGTTACATGATTATCACTTACAAGTTCAATAATATTTGCGGATACTGTGTTGCTATGTAACCAGAGTCATAATTAACAAAGTAAGTGTTTGGAGACAAAAGTACAACAAGCTACCGCAATCCCACTTCTGTAAGGAAATAAACTTTAAATATTTATTATGTGGTTCCTTAAACTTGGCACATTAGAAAGTGCTATAAAGGTTATGAAATGTTTTGGAGAATAATCCATGTAATCTAACCCCTTCCAAAGTCCTCACTGGGTAATGGACTATTTAAACTGAGCCAAAAATCTCATCTTGAAAACAGTGAGAAAATGACATGGTAAAAAAAATAAAGATATGCAGAAGATATGGCAAGAATGGTGTTGAAGTAAGAATGCATTGCCTCCTACTCGCAGGACCCTTTTATTTAGTTAAATATATAGGATTTGATCAGACTTAAAGTGCCCTAATTAATTGACAGTGAAGGCGGGAAAAAGCGTGGTGTGCCTATTCTTGTCTATTACAGTAAGTAAAATTCGCAGATATTGTAAAATGCCCGGTGTTGTTTTCATGCTGTGTCTCTTTTAAATTTCTGTCCGTTGTCCAAAGATCAAAAAGTGCTGTAGACAGCTGGTTCTTAAAGACAGGGAAATCTCAAGGTATTTGCTGGTCTGTCCTCCTAATAGCCATGCTGACCGACGATGAGTGTTCTTTGCCATGATACCTTCAATTCCCACGGCTCTTTTCCATCCAATAAAAGTCTGGATATTAAACCGTTAGTTTGGGGGGGTTTTGTATTCTTTTTTGGTATGCTGTGTAGTTTATATGCTGATATTCTCCTTATGCTTTACAAAAGATCAACACTATCATGATGTCCTCTTTCTACCGATTTATCATCAATATAAAAAAGTTGGAGATACTTGCAATTTGCAAAACCAATTGTCTGCGTGGGTTTCCTCCGGGTGCTCTGGTTTCTTCCCACATACCAAAAACATGTTGGTAAGTTAATTGGCTGCAAACTAAATAGTCTGTGTGTGTGTATGTATGAATGTGTTGGGCACCTTGGTATGTATCACTAATAGGAGCAGGAACTGATGTGAATATCTATTTTTCTCTGTAAATGTTGTGCTATATAAATAAGCGATGATAATAATGCATCTCCGAGAGATAGAGGTACCAGCAGTAAATGGACCAGTATCCTGATCTGAAACAGTGCCAAGGAGACTCATGGTAACAGCAAAAAAAGCTGACCAAGGGTCACCATATGAGACAGAAAAGGTGAGCAGTTCAGTCTTCCAAAATATGGGCTGTATCCATATAAAAGAACTGCCAAAAACTTCTTGAGTAATGAAAACATTTTTCCCCACTACTCAGTTTGAAAATTGCTGGACCAAGTTTTGAATTCCTATGAACGTCTTCTTGTTGGTGGTGTGTTGGATTAGAGCATAGTTATGAACTCTTCACGTTCCTATCAGTGGTGTCAATAGGTTTATTTAGTGCTACTGTACACACATACTTTTCTGGACTTGTGATGTGAGATATTTGGTGTTACTAGATCTATTCAGTACTACTAAACATATTTACCTTTTTTGGACATGTGATGTGAGTTATTGGATATACGTATTTCTATGGCACAGTGCAGGTAGCTGCTGTACCCTTCAGTTTACTTAGATGAAAGCACACAGAAATAAAAAATATTGTGCCAAATAAAAAAAATAGTACGTTTCTGGCACTTTATGACAGCAAAAAAAAAGAGAATATTGAATGTAAGTAATTTGAGAAAGGTCTCCATCATTCTCGATAAAAGAGATATATGCTGAAAAAACAGTCATGTAAATGATTCTGGTCAAATCTTATCCGATTGCTTCAGCTAAACTCTAATCATAACCTTACAAGTCACAAACGCTAAAGGCTGAGAACACTGCATGTGAAAAACAAGCTCATTTAGAATAATAGATTCTATTTCCAATAATTACAGTCAGTGTATTTCATGAAGCTGTTCGTTAAATGATCAAATGATCTTCTGTGAGAATTTCAGTTTGGAAAAAGTAGGGACTCTGTATCATTTGTTTGATTTGAGGTTATAGTGCAGTTAAGAAAATATAATACCATTGAACATACATTGTCTGTTTTAATGGCTCTGTGTGGGAATGATATATAACTAAAATTGATTTTTTTTTCTACAAATGGAATTCTAATGAACTTTCCTGATCCTCCATAATCAATCATGTAAATAATATGAGCCAGATAGAACTCCTAGCATTGTTGGGTCAAGTGTCAGACTACTAATAGAAAATTTAACATAATTCATACCTCTAACATAAACTCACTGTTTTAAACTTTTGTTGGATAGTTATATGCTCTGTATCTTATTTAATTATGATTATTTGTGTTTATTGGATTTAGTAAAAAAAAACAAATCCAGTGGTGCTGACAAGAATGAAGTATCAGAGGACTCAAAAGGGCATTGGTCTTTTTGGAAAGGGCTGTTTTCTCCTAGCGGCTTGAAAATTGATTGCTTCTGCCTCACAGAGGAGAAGCAATCAATCCACTAAAGAAAGAAGATGCAGCGGCTAATGGCGAGTATTAATGTAACCTCAACCCTTACCCTAATCCTTACACTAACGATCCCCTTACCATAACATTCTCTTCTCCGCAGCCTAAGCCCAAGACTCCCCTACCCACAGCCTGACCATAAGACTCATTTTCCCTGCAGCCTAACTCTAGGACTCCCTTTCCCACAGCCTGACCTTAAGTTTCCCTTCACCGCAGTCTGACCCGAAGAATCCCATCCCTGCAGCCTAACCCTAAAACCCTCATAGACTCCCCTGTAATACTCTGTCTGTCGGGTCTGAAGCACTGCATTACAAATGAATGAATGCCGATCGGCATACTTACCCATTCATTAATAAGATCTTCTAATTAGTGCTATTTTTGAAATAGAGACAGCTTAAAAATTAGTATGTCTCAGGCACATGAACAGTTCCCTATATGAGACTAACAGCTGTGGTTATATCAGTATGAACCATAATTCTAAAAGTTATTACACATTGTAAAAGTTGTACATTTTTTGTACAAACTGAGGTTTTATAATAAAGTAATAAGTTAGATTGTTGATATGTTTGTTTTTCTTTAAACTGCAATAGCAGTAGTTACAGTAAATATGTATATATGGTAAATGCATCTTCAAAGACCCTATAGGAACCAAGCCAGCAGCATAATCAGCAGACCACCTGAAAAATGGGAAAGACACAATTGCCTTTAGAGCCTAGGTAGCCTAATGGATAATTTGACCCTGCACGTGTTACAGTCTCCCGGAAGGGTTCTCATCGGAGCGCGGAGTCTAAACCAGGGCCATGTATTCACTAGAGCCCCTGATGGTGGGGATAGGCTTGTCTGCTGGCACCTGATATGTCACGGTCTCCAGCGATAGTCTCCTAGGAAAACCTGTAGTGTAGAAACTGAACAGCAACCGACACACAGCTTGAAACCCTAGTACACAACACAGGAACCCTTGCTCACAGAAGGAAGACAGGAGCCTAGGCACACAGATATACAGGCTGGAACCCATGCATACAGATATAAAGGCTGGAACCCTTGCACACAAAAGGACAACAGGTACCAGGAGGCAGCAAAGGCGGGACAAGTTGGAGATGGAATACTGCACACCGCTAACGGAGACGATGGGCTGACTCACACTCACACAGACACAGTGGTAAATAATAAACACCGGAGATAGACTTAAGGGGTAGAGACACAAGGAGAGATGGTAAGCACCAAGTATACACTACAACAGAGGAAGACCTGAGACTGAACTCCTCATGCTGAGAGATGGTAAACACAGCATGCGCAGACAGGAGAGGAGCGGATGGAATGCTCGCAGGTACAGACAGTATGAGATGGTACACACACACAGACCACTCAGCAGAGGGAAATAAGCTGATCCGGCTAGCGTGAGTAGCTGCAGACAGACAATGGGGTAGATAACAGAGATGGTAATGGTAACACCAGGAATAACAGAAAGCAGAAAGCATGACACAATCCAAGGCAGAAGCACAAGGAGAACAGGATCAGAACAGCAGGCAAATGCAGGAATCCAGACGCTATAGCCAACAGTGAGGCTTCTTAGGCCTTCCTATATTAAGGGCTGGCCCTATATTTTATTATGTAGGTAGGAGGGGCATAACTTTTTTGTGTTTAACACAGGATGATGGCATGCTGGTGCTTGTAGTTCTCCAATCGCCAGCGGATAAGAAAGGCACTAAAAATCTGTCCAATTGGGAGGCAATGTGAACAACTCAGGTTGAAAAACAACCCGAGACCTTTCCCATTGCCACCCTACCCGCGTGCGACCTGGGAAAAACATTAGACCCGAGTAGTTCAGAAAGGGTGGTTTCACATCACCACCAAATACTAGGATTTTTGCCGAGACCTGGGTTTTTGGTGGTTATGTGAAAGAGGTTTAAGTCTACCCTTATCCCATACATCCCCTCCCCACAGCCTTACCATAAGACTACTCTGCTACACTACTTCCCTTCCCTGTAGCCTAAGTCCACTAAGTTGTTGGTGTTGCATCAGGAACCGTTGGGTCTGTGGCTGAACTTTCTCATTACTGACCTCTTTTAAACAGACACAGCCGACAATTAGCTGTCAGCTGTGTGTATTTCCAAAATGCAATTTTTGGAGCAGCGAACAGAACTTGTTTTATATATGGTATACAAAGTTAAAAGCTTTGTGTGCAGGAACTATTTAACATATATAATTATATATCACTAATTATATACCCATAGGTGGCAAATGATTATAAAGTTTGATATTTAGAGTAAAGTTTGATAAATAATTTAAAATGTTCTGTTACTTTCCGTTTTTATTCTTTTTTGCCATTGCATTGCATTATAATTATTCCTTATCTGGAGCACTTATTATTCTATGTTCGCTCCCTGTAATGTAAAAGCTGGCTACACCTCTGACTTATAGACTGCAATGAAAAGCAAATATATTTGTTTTGTATTGACTCTTTTTAGTTGTAAGTTATGGCCGCTTATTGTAACTTCCCTAAATTTGACAAATGATATGCATTGACATACAGCACTGAATGTTTATTCACCCTTCAGCACAGTCAGGAGTAGAGAAGACTATAAAGAAAAAAGTATTTTCACATTTTTACTTTTGAGGAATTGGTATGTGTCATTAGGCTGGATCCAGACTGTTAGTAAGTGCTTGAACTTAGTTACTATTGGCTAAACCATGTTTATTTTAGGGGGAGTCAAGGTAATTGTATTCTTTGCATGCAGGGACATATCTTTGAATTGCTTACTGCACACAGATACTGACCAGCGTTACTATCACACTGTTATTTATACTTGGG
>WWET01001934.1:88087-99973 GCA_011038615.1 Limnodynastes dumerilii | reverse complement strand
TACGCTCGCACAGGAGCGTATGGCCTCTTAGCACGCCCCCCCCACCCTCATTTACTTACCTTCCCCCGCCCACCAGCTGTAACGTGAGCGTAGGGACACTGTGGGACGGCCCCTCCAGCGTCCCTACGGCGCTACGATCGGGCGTTTCCATAGTAATGCCGGGCAACATCTGCCCGGCGCATGCGCATAACACCTGGCTAGATTAGCTCAGCTCTGGATCAGGCCCTATGATCCTCAAGTATTTATCTTCTTTATATTGTTAATGCACACGTAATTTCGTAACATTAATTCACATTTTACCATTGAACATATATTTGAACATATTTTATTCGTACTAGCGACGGCGGCCGTAGCTCTGGATCAGGCCCTATGATCCTCAAGTATTTATCTTCTTTATATTGTTAATGCACACGTAATTTCGTAACATTAATTCACATTTTACCATTGAACATATATTTGAATTTAGCATATTTTATGCAAACGGTATGATTGGGTTTGTACAGAATATATATGTTCTTGCTTTCCAGGTTTTAATACTCTTGTTTACTGGTGATTGTTTTATTATCTTTTCAATGTACAAAAATATGTTGCAATATTTAGCTCCCTGTTACTGATGTTAGACCTTAGAATATCCCAAGTTCTGGTCCTATAGTGTTCATAAACAGTGCAATTATCTGCTTAAATATTTTAACAAGCAAAAGATTTATCCTGAACCTGGTGGCATACAGTGCCATGATATGTGCTTAATGGTTCATGATCCATACAGTAATGCTAAATATAAACATACTGGACCGGATCCAGAATTGCATAAAACAGGGCACTTACGCATTCAGAATTACATACAATCCTCCATTGCGAATGACTCCATTATGTACAGAGGCATGTGCGTAACAGTTAAGGTAGGGTTCAAGGCGTGGAAGCTATGTACAAGAGGAAAGTCCAAGGGGGGTTCATTAACCTCGCACATACAGATTATAGGATCGCGCTTAGTGTACGTTGGTCTTTCACGCTAAGAAGTACAAGCTATGTGTGCTCTGGATCCAGTCCATTGTTTGTAACTTTTGAAATGATCGTCCCTTCCTTTCCATATTTTATCTCTTTCCAAACTCCATTATTGTTGCACACTACTTAAATGTACGCAATTGCAAAGTCTAGCCTTTAAGCTGAAATAAGTTTGCCTTGATGAATGCCTTCTTTCAAGCACATTTTGTCAGCATTCTAAGGAAAGTTTTTGCTGGCATTACATAAAGCATTGTAAATAAATTACTAAGACATGACTAGGAATACAATGGCTGGTTCTTCTTGAAGTTTGTTTTCACATGACGGACATTAATCTCATTAATCTATGCTCTAATGTGATTTTTCTGTACTTTGATACATTAAAAAACATTTTAAATACAATTTAGTAACATTGGGGCAGATCCTAAAGTAAGTACGACAGGGGAATATGATCTCCAAGATCGTAATTCCCCTGTCCTGTAGATCGTGCGCATACACACAACCTACTTACGATATCGTACCGGCTGGCGTACGTGACATAGTTATGTACGCTGGTGGGTAAGATAAAGGGGTGTTAACCCTATTTTACGATGGTCGTATGTCCACCATAGAGGCGGAGCCATGTAAAATAGGGTTAGGGGCGGAGGAAGCCCCGTTACGATCAGGTATGTGTCCGTAAGGCCGCATACATGATCGTAATAGATAAGTTATGAATCTGGACACGTAAGTAACGACAGCGGGGAGTGCACGCTCTGCCCTTAACACCCATAGGTCTGGATGCGGCCCATTAAGTATAATAAATTTACTATTTCCATATATACATAAATTATTTGTAAATTTATAGATTTATGGACAAACTAAAAGGTAAATTGCATACTTTCATATTAAGAACCATATAAAATATATTTCCACGTATAAGATGGCAGAATTCATTACAATAATGACCATACCAGGATCATCAGTTATTGCAACCATCCTACAGGCTGAAACATCAAAATTAAGATGTCTCTCTTGTGTATGTACAGGATAGAGGAACCCCAAAACTTCTGACTTAGTTTGATAAGGAGTCTGCAGCTGCTTGTTGGGGTGTTGCTGTGGACAAGTAAATCCTATCTTTAACTAATATCTAAAACCCCTTTCATATCACAACCAATAGTTGAGCTTTTGGTGGTGATGTGAAACATCCTATTTTCGGCAAGCCGGGTCTAATGACCCGGGATTCATACCCGGGAATAAAGAAGGGTTTTACCGGGTCTCATGCAGATGTAGAACGTGTCAGTGTGAAAGGTTGTTTTTCAACACGGGTCCTTCACAAAGAGACCTGATTGAATAGATTTGTTTACTATTGCTATGTAGTTGTCTATCTCCTTTCTGGTCCGCCAGCAGTTCCACTATTCGGCGCTATGAATTTCGGAGTTGGTAGTCTCCTTTTTGGTCCCTGTTTTTTTTAAATTACGTGTAAAACATGATCTTATAATGTGGCTATTTTTTTTTTTTACGGGGGTTATTGCATTTGATGATGTGAAAGCAGTATAAGCTGTGTTTCCAGAAGCAGGAAAACTGATTTCACAAACACTGTGACTTTACTGAATTTCATTGAGCAAAAGCTGAAGTAGCTCTATTCTCTGTATTTCTGCTCTCAATAGACCCTCTAGGCTTTGTAAGGATTTTTGAGAACAATAGACATATTATAAAATATAAATATGGGACAGTTAAAGACTTTCCATTTTCCCCAACTTTCACTGGTTTCAACTGGATTTTGGACAATTATCCTGCATCCCTACCTCTCTTCCCTCATCTCCATGCAGGCCACTTCTCACCATCTTCATTCTGCTAACCACCGCTGTCTGACCTCCCAACTAATCACCACATCTCAGGCCCAGGATTTCTCCCGTGCTGCACCTCTGCACAGGAATGACTTTTTCTTGAGTCAGATTCTCCCCCACATTGAAGGTCTTCAAGTGCTCACTCAAAATGCACCTGTTCAGGCTAGCCTACCCCTCCTCCACTTAACATCCTCCCAGCATCCTACATCAATGCTTTCTTTTCCTTCCTTCCCCTTCTCCCCCGCTCACACTAGCAGTCCACTTTGTTCCCCCTCCTTATGTCTTCTGTTCATTCCTCTCACTTAGTGTATTAGCTCACGTGAGCAGGGCCCTCCATCCTAATGTTGTTCCCTTCTCCACCACTCCCCCCTCATTTTGTACCCTCTTGTCCCCCTTTGCTACCCTTTTCCCCCCATCCCCACCTGGTGTCTCACTTTCAACTTTCACTGCACTCTATCCCCTCCTCCCTGTGCTTGCTTCACATTATTGCATTTTTGTGACACTTTTATATTGTATTTTATTATTTACTATGCTGTCCATCCCTACCCTGTATGTCTATACTGTATTTTATTTTGTACAACAGACACCTTGTGGCACCTTATAAATAAACAATAATAATAAATCTTTGATAACCCATCAGAATGCATGAAGCACCATCACCCAGCTTTACATTGCTATGAATAACGGCACAACAGCAAAAATGGGGTCAGGTCTTGATGATGCTATTCAAGGAGTCTGGAAGTGCTGTCCAACTCTTGAGATGCTATTGCTATCATTATTTTCTATAGGGATTTGGACAGGTGCAAAAATATATACTCAAAGTATGTTCTCCTCGTGTCTGTGTGGGTTTCCTCCGGGAGCTCTGGTTTCTTCCCACATGCCAAAAACATACTGGTAGGTTAATTGGCTGCTGACTAAATTAACCCTAATCTGTGTGTGTGTGTATATGTATGTATGTTTTAGGGACCTTAGTAAGTAGCTCTAATAGGGGCAGGGACTGATGTTAATATCTAATGTTCTCTGTAAAGCACTGCAGACAATTTGTAGCGTTATATAAATAAGTGTTAATAATAACAAAGTAGTCACAATTGTAATGCCTCACAGTGTGAGTGCACAAAAACAAACACCCCTAAATTTGGGATATTCAGAGGTGCAGGCTGTGTACATAAGCCAATACTGTGCTTTACACTCCTTTCATCATAGAGAATTGTTTTCTGTACATGCGCAAAAAATAAGAATATAAAATAAAAAACCCAATTAACTAAGTACTTATTCTATACAATGTAAAACAGATGTATTCAATCAGCTGTGGGACCCAATATTAAAATTAAGATTGTGCATCTCTTACATAATTGTAAACTTTATTAGTATACTTTTGGTAATAAGGTGCATTTTGTTCCTCAGCTAGACCTGCAATTAGTACATGTTTATACGTTGCTATTTTTGCTCCCACACACAGGCACTGACTGGCATATATTATCCTGTGACCAATAAGGATGAAAACGGGTGTTCACTGATCTGTTCTAGGGCAATCAAGTACAGTATAGGCCCGCACAGGAAATTTCAGTGGAAGCCTAGTAGTGCAGCTCCATTTTGCTGATATGACCTAAGTCTCTGCTCATGCACATATGTAAAAGAAGCACCTTACCTCAGGGCCCCGTAGCATATGCACTCACTGAAATTTTGCCCCAAGGTGGGGTTCCCACATGAAAGTGTTGCCTCTCAGCCCATATGGTTTCTGACCCAATTTTCTGAAAGCTGCCAAAACAATTTAAATTAAATTATAAATAACATTTGTTTGTGTTTTCAACACTTTATGTAATGTCTAATTTGTATTAACTGATCCTGCTATCATAATGTTGCTTCCAAAACTCTCTTGAGCTGAAATCTTCTGTAATGTATCCACGCGTTCGTTGCTTCCTTCCTTATAACCGCCCCCACCTTTTTTTGCACGAACTGAATTGTTTAGGATTAGGTATTGTACTTTGGATGGAGATTTGTGCAATAGAATCCTTATGAATAGAGGTTTAGTAAACCCCCACCTTTTACATTCAGAGGTTACAGGAAGGTAAAGAATGAAGATACCAGGCAGAAAGGGATGGCATAGAAGGATCAGGTTTCAGTAACCATTTTTTTTTTCCAGTGATTATGCCTTTGTTCTTTGAAGCATAGCTGAATTTATGCAACTTCTGACTATACTTATCTATGTCGGATATGTGAAACAGTAAAAATCTTGTAGACATTACAGAGACTGGAGATGTTACACAGCTGGGTCACAAGTGCAGAAATAACAACAGACACCTGCAAATGCTCAACGCTCTGTACTATGCATCATTTCACAGCCAAAATAACAAAACAGTCACTGTAGAAATCAAGTCAGATAACTGTGCAAAATGATCAATTGCTTGCTACATGCTGCCTTATTTTGACAAACAGTTACACGCATACCATCACTGACGTTACAAGGTTTTATCAGTTTATAATAAAGAACACATTTTCTATAAATTGTTTATGAGGGAATGCTCACATTGAAGCTTAACATAGCCTCTCTCTTGGAAGTGGAATTCCTTGTAAATCTGATGAGTCAAAGGCCATAATTCGATTTTTTTTTTATTTATTTATTTTTTTAAGATATCATAGGTCATAAAGGGCTTTATTTACTTACCTTCCTCGTTCTCTGTGAACAAAGCTGCATCAGACTCGCCTATCATCGCAGCGAGCCTGGCAGCTTCATTGACAGTATTTACAAATACTCACCCCTCCTGGGAGGTCCCGTGATGATCCGCTGGGTCCTCACAGTGCTTCTCATTCAGGACATTTCCGATATTTACTTATATTTTCTATTTCTAAAATGTATTTATTTTTTTTCTACGGCAACATTGCTATGTATTCCAACGGTCTTCCCCATACATACCCCCCTTTTCCTCCCCTTAATAACAGCTATTAGGGGGAGGAAAAGAGGGGTATATGGGGACATCACTGGAATACTTACCACTAATGCCAGTCTGAGCTGGCGTTAGTCTGAAGCCAGGAGCACAGTGTAAAACTCCACTCCGGCATTTTATCAATATGGGAGATTTGAAGCGAAAACTGGCCCTATCGCATTAAAATGATCTTAGTAAATAGAGCCCAAATTTTGCCGAAAATTCGCTTACGATGAGCGTACGCTCGCTTGCGAGCGTTGCTCTGGATCAGGCCCAATGATACTAAAAACATAGTTATTGACTATGGTTAGAAACTAACCATATTGAGAATTCATATAATGAGGATACAAGATAAAAAGGGAGAAGGTGCAACACTCCTTCCCAGACTGTGGGCTAGATTTACCAGACTGCGGAAAAGAAAAGTGGAGATGTTGTCCATGGAGATGTTGCTTGGAGAGTGCTAGCACTTGTAGTGCAGTTGAGTTGCGGAAACGAGTGTACACACCATGCAGGAGACAGACTGGAGAGCTTGCTGGCACTGGAGTCACAAGGTAGTGGATCCGGAGGTACAAGGATGGAGACACAAACAAAGCAGGAACAGAGACCAGGGGGCTGGAAGGACAAGCAACAACCAGGGTTGAAGACATCAATGTCAGATAATGGGCTGGAATCAGCTCAGAAGCTCAGGTGCAGTAATCACGAATATATGTGTCAGGATGCTCTATTTGAGGACACAAATGCCACCTATAGAAGCAGCCCGCTAATTAAAAAAAATACGATCCACTACTGTATATTGAATAAAAGACAAAAAATATATAGTATCTATATAGTGGGCATTCAGGTGTATAGAAGTGCAAAAAACAGTATTGAATAGATAAATAAATAAATATATGTCAATATAAATGACCCTAAACCCTAATTCAACTCTAAATACCAAACTAAACTCTAAATATCATATACAGCACTTAATATAAATAGTGAACTAAACAGCACTAATGCCGAAAAGGTGAAAACAAATCAGAAATTAAATCAATGTCAAACATCAAATGAGTTCTATTAAATAAACAACGGAGGATATGTGACTTGAAATTGTGTAACAGAAAAGATCCCAATAGTGTATAAATGATTAAAAACGGTCCAAAATGTCCTCACAAATTAGATGAATATATAAGTCAATCCAAAACAATAGATAAAGCAGTAAGTTGATGTTTCACGCCCAACTTCTAATGACCCATATTTAAAGCGAAGCAATATGGCTTGTTAAACGTAATTCCCAACTGTATTACCTCAGAGAGATGGTAAGGAAAAAGACAAACATTAAGGAAACATATAAAACTTTACTGAATCAATAAATAATAATAGTAACAACACAATGTAACCACACAAATGTATATATACCCGCTCCTATCAATACACTGTAAGGAACAAGGTCCGGGGGGGGGACATGCATATAAAACAATACGAGTTACTATTGTATAAACAATAATGGTCCACATATCAAAGACAAACTCCCATACCAGGAAGGCGGCTGATTCTTCCGGAGGTGACAGCAAAAAAGTCTGGACCGGCTGGATGGTAAACCCCACGGAGAAACTGCTGCTATCGATGCTGGTAAGGAGGTGACTGTGATGTAGATATCCTAGAACCTGCTTAAGCGGTTTCTCCGTGGGGTTTACCATCCAGCCGGTCCAGACTTTTTTGCTGTCACCTCCGGAAGAATCAGCCGCCTTCCTGGCTCTATGGAAGACGGACGTAGTTCAATAAACAGTAGCTACTGCGCATGCGTAGTAGCTATTGTACGTAATCTGCGTATCGTTTCGATACTTAGATTGCATATATGCGTTTTTAGACCGCATATACGCAATCTACGTATCGAAATGATACGCAGATTACGTACAATAGCTACTACGCATGCGCAGTAGCTACTGTTTATTGAATTACGTCCGTCTATGGAAGGCAAACGTAGTTCTGGATCCAGCCCAGTGTCTGGATGAGACGATTGCTGGCTTCCTGAGATGAGGAAATCCACAGTGTGCTGGAGCGATTGACAGGACACACATCACCATCTTAGCCACTGTACAGAACCCAGCGGATTACCATAACCGGAAAGGCTGACATTGCATCATGCTACAGGCTGTAGTTGACCATAATTATTGGTAAGCATCCTTTACAATGTTCACTGAAATTATGTGTATTACAACTAAATATATAATATATGCTATTTTCAGCTTCACAGATGAGTTTGTTGGCTGGCCTGGACACTTACATGATAACCAAGTGTTGGCCAATTCTGACATTTACCACCTGGCTGAGGAGGATCAAAGTGGATACTTCTTCCCCAGAGAGGTAAATATATACGTTTATTTGAGATGCACATATTGTCTATTTTTTGTAATTAATATTTATTTTTGGGTGCAGTCCCTGTCATGTTTTTGAAAGTTCTATATTGTATTTGTTGTCCATTTTCCTCAGTGCAGGCTATACTATTGTATGTATTATTACATGTAAACTGACCATTAATATATTAGATATTTAAAACAGTTTTCTTTGCTTTGCAGAAGTCAAAGACTGTGAATGGTGTGGAGATCCCGATGCACATCATTGGGAATACTGCCTACCCTTTGCGCCACATCGGCTACACACAGCACCATCAACTTTCTCCGAAGCAAGTGAGCTTTATCCATACCCTCAGCTCAACTCGGATAGTTGTGGAAAATGCCTTTGGACGCTTAAAGGGACATTGGCAGCGTTTGCTAAAATGGTCAGGCATTGACACCAAGCTTGTGCCTCATGTGGTTACTGCTTGCTGTATTTTGCACAACATATACGAAATACAGATAGAGCAGTTTCTGCCAGAGTGGTACTTACTGGTCTCTGAACTACTGAGCCATCTGATCCAGACACAAGCGAGGGTGAACGCTACAACACCACTGTGGAACTCATTCGCACAACCGTTGCCACAAAGCTTTATTGCTTTTATTAATAAAGACAAAAGGTTTTTAAACAGAAGCTGTTTATTTCAATGTTAACTTTTTTAAACTTTAGCATAATAAAAGTCGTATGTTATGTTTTGTTTTTAGTAAAAGTTCTTTTTATAACATTGATAAATTTTACAGTATAAAAATATGAATTATATAATAATATGAAAATAATATGTAATATAATAAGTAATATGCAAAAATCCCCAACATTTACAACTGCTCGTAGTGGGCAAAGAGCTCTTGTTGGTACTGCTTAGGTGGATGCTGAGGTGCAGGTGGATGTTGAGGTGGGAGAGGGTGAGGGTAATTCTGAGTAAACTGGGAAAGGTTGACCAGTTTGCTGGAAGGGTGAGTACGATGGTGGGGGTTGTGGGTGCTGTTACTGGTACTGCATTCCCTGCATTATTTTCCTTATGAATGCCATATTGCATTCCCTATTTTCACGACTTATGGCGATGATGTGGTCGAGGAAATGTTGCTGCAATTGCCGTTCATGCTCGAGGAACCTTTCCATGTGGTCTTTTGCCTGATGCTGCATAGCTTGATCCATGTTGTCCAACTGCTCGAGCATTACTGCCATCATGGCCTTGGCAGATACCTCGACACGGCTAATCCTTTTCCACTTCTTTGGGTCATTGGGCCTGATCCAGACCTATGCTCGCATGCGAGCTAACGCTGATTGTAAGCATAAAAATGGCAGAAAAAAAACGCACTGCGCATGTGCATAGTGACAACTTCCGGTCGTACCAAAGACCTTTTCGTAGCGGCGATTCTGGCGCTACGTATTGGTTGCATATTTTCCGACAACGGGGCGTGTTTATAGTATGAAGTTAGTACGGACGCTGGAGTTAAGGAATGTAGGCGGGGGGAGCCATTTAAATTGTACTGTATGGGTGTGCTTAGGCCGCTACGAACAGCGCATCGCTACGAAAATACTTACGAACATAGGGAAAAGTTAGGGTAGGGTTCGGCGGGTGTAATGAAAGGAAGGTAAGGGGAGTACCGTGGGAGTGAAAGTTTTTACGCTGCAGCGGTAATACGCTCCGCTCTCATGCGTAGGTCTGGATCAGGACCATTGTAACTATAGAAGGGAAAAAAGAAAAAAAAGCAGGTTAAAAAAGAAGTAAAAAATGTGTAAATACTTTTTTTTGCAATATTAAACAGCAGTTTAATAAGCCATGCTTGGGGCCTCCTCCCTCATGCACTTCTGGC
Source organism: Limnodynastes dumerilii (assembly GCA_011038615.1). NCBI lineage: Eukaryota > Metazoa > Chordata > Amphibia > Anura > Limnodynastidae > Limnodynastes > Limnodynastes dumerilii. Next base: position 90,031 of record WWET01001934.1, on the reverse strand, counting down.
AAGCTGCAAGACATTTTATATGTTTCAAAGTTTAGATACACAGTTTTGGTTAAAGTTAATATTGGACTTTTTGGTATGGACATTATTAAAGAGAAATACTTACTATTCCCATGCAAAGCAGTGGAAGTAGATGACTCATCCTGAGCAGATAGAGCCTCTCCCTGAGGAGACACAAGCTCATCAATTAGAGAGGAAAAAGAGAATACAAAACAATAATATTGGAGTACTGTAAATATGGTTGTTTGGTGCAAAATTTTATAGCACGCCGCAACAGATTGGTCAATGTTAAAAGTTTTGTTTAGGAGAAGTTATAGTAGATTGTTAGGTATAATAAGGTAAGTTATAATAGTTAGTTACAGAAATTATAGTAGATGGTTATATTGGACTTTTTGTATGGACTTTTTTTTTTCATGTTAACATGCTGTTGTTTGTGGATCTGAGGACAGCATGGAAAGCCATTATTGAACTTTTAAGGCCCAAAGACTTACTATTCTTCTGCAAAGCTTGGAAAGGACCAGGCTCTTCATGTGCAGCAAGAGAGTGATCAACTATAAAAGAGAAAACAGCACATTAGTATTTATGGATAATTAGAAAAATGTATTTTGGACTTTTTCCTATGGACATCTTATTGCTATTGAAAATGCTGTCCTTTGTGGATCGGACGACGGCATGCAAAAACATTATAGAACTTTTAAACCAAAACTGACAATTGAAAAAATTCACGCAAGGATACAAGTAAAAAAAATAAAGACACTTACTATTCCTGTGCACAGCTGGGTATATTGTTGGCTGATCCTGAGCAGTTGACTGGTGTTTGGTGAAGGAAGCATCAGTCACAAAGGAGTCCTCCAAAGAAGTCTCCTCATTTTGTGTGTCCTCGAACATCAATGGTAAGGATGCTCTTGAGGCCTTGTTGGTCTGCTATGAAGATGTCTCCCTTGCAGTCAGTGAACAAGAAAGGGCCACTGGGTTGCAGCTGGCTGAACAGTTGAAGACCTTGTTACAAAGGTCATATATTGCCCAATTTATTCTTCCAGAGCCACTTTTCTTGGGGCTGTTGTGGACTCTGTAAACTGTTTGCGCAGGGCTTCTAATTTATTTACAACTTGCTGCTGGCTTTTGTAATGCCCCTTTTTTCAAGCTTTTTAGATATGTTAAAATAAATATGGGCATCCTTAACTGTTCCTGATATTTGGGCCTTTATTTCTTCTTCTCTACGTATGGCCAGGAGCTCTCTAACCTCCTCCTCTCGCCAGTGCGCCATAATGTCTAATGTGCTGTGGCAGCATATGATGACATCAACCTCCTGTGCTGTATTCCCTCCAATCGGGTGTCTTTGTAAAAGACCTGTGTTGAAAAAACCCTTCTTTTTTCCCGGGTCTGAATCCTCGGTCCTTATACCTGGGTCGCCGAAAAAGCGACGTTTCACATCACCGTCATTTAGCCAAAAACCGGGGTATCTGGTGGTAAAGTGAAAGTGGTTTTATGTGCCATTTCCAGGCCCCTTATATATACGTATGTATATGTAATACAGGTAGGGTATATTAGGGATCTGTACATTGCACACTAAAGAAAGTACACGCAAAGCACAGCACAGCACAATCACTTACCTGGCTGATAGCTGATGGCAGCTTCTCTGGTCAGGTGGCTTTGACAGGCTTCACAGCTGTGCATTTTGTGACTTACCCACACAAGTGTGGCTCCTATGAAATGCTGAAAGGAAAAAAAGAGGCTTGCGATTCTGATTTCTGCATTGGGTGTTTTATTAAATACTCTGTTTTTTGTTTTTTTATTTAAAGTGTGGCTTGGGCTCCGGCAGCTGTAAGCCCCAATATCTCCATGGGTTTAGGTGCCATTGGCCCTGATCAAGACCTACAGACCTTTTCAGCCGATCTGCGCATGCGCCGGGCAGATGTTGCCCAGCGTCGCTACGGCAACGCCCGA
>WWET01001934.1:57498-68370 GCA_011038615.1 Limnodynastes dumerilii | reverse complement strand
TGCTGTGCTGAAAATGTACATGCTGACAAAATTCTTAAAAAGTTCCATGCCAGGTTCCCCAAGAAACCTATCGTTAGGGGTTCCTTAACCCCTCATCAAGGGGGGGTAATATCAGGCAGCGCCGCGTGGCCATCGCAAGCTCCCTGTTCCCCTCTGGCTTACTTACCTCTGCAGCGCCTCCTTGCTTGGCCTCTGTGTCCCCTTCAGTGCTGGTCTCCAGTCCCGTCTGGGCGCACTGTCTCCTGCTGCTTTCCCAGGCTTCCGGTGGTGGCATTGCCAAGGCAACGGGAGACGCACATTTCCTCTAGCGGTAGGGTTGCAGTTAGAGGTGCGTCTCTGTTGCCATGTCACTGCCCTATCCCTTCTGTTGGCGCGCTCTCTGCATTTGTTGATTGGCAGTCCTTTAAAGATTTCTCTGCTCCACATAGCAGACGTTGGTTATAGCGTCCCATTAGGAATCTATAGCTTGCTCTTTTGTGTCTTCTTGCCTTTTTCCTTATTCTTGAGTGCCCCATTGTTATCCTACCTTGTCCCTATCAGTGTCCCTCTTGTCTTAACTCCCTTCTCTCTCGCTTACTGTATTTGTCCTTTTGGTATTAACCCTTCCTGCTCCTGCTTGCCTGTGTTTGTATCCCTTAGGGGATTTCCTTTGGTGTGAGTGAGAGAGTGAGTTTCCCTGTGTGTCTTGTTTGTTCAGTCCTGTGTTGTTACCCCAGTCTCGTCTCGTTCAGTGTTTATTGTTGTCAGTCACGGTCCCTTCTGGTACTAATTTTTCTGCTTACTCTCTTACTCCCGGACGTCACCCCAGCGGCCGCGACCTGCGGGTAAATCTGCAGCACAAGGCTACCCTCACCATCAGAGGCTCTAGACTCTGCGCCTTGGTCTGCCTCGTCCGTCTGTGAGCAGTGGCACCACCAACACCACCCTAGTTATGGCCCTGGACGTCCGTATAAAGAAGATGGAGCCGGGACAGGACCTGACTGCTGGAGGAGCCACACCACTAGTTTGATGCTGACTCTTGATGCGTTTCAGGTGAAACTCTTTTTCAAAGGTAAAATTGGATCAATCCCCCTTATATCATGCCGCTATGGGATAACCCAGAGTTACCAGCAGTCTTCTCCTGTACCTTCTCTCATAAATATAATGCTAAAGATACCCTGATCTCTCATTCCATTTCTTGTAACATCTCCAGCTGCATTTCCTAGCCTCTCAGAGCTCTGAGGCACAGCACACGGATCTATCTCCTTTTGAACCTTTATGCCTAATTGCCTCAATGAGCAGAGGTCATTATACAAAATGTTACTAGATTCCACACCAGAAGTAGGAATTTGTAATGACAGGGAATGGGAGAGAGATCTTGGATCTCCTCCAGAAGAATATTGGGAAACCATTAGAGAAGAGGTACCTAGTTTGCCACTAAATGTATTATTACTGTATCTGAATATAACACAGAGAATATTAGGCTTTGTTCCAATTGAAATACGTAGTATTGCACGTTAGGTCCAACCAATCACACCTTGCAATATACTGCACTTTAATAGTAGTATATTAGTTTTCTAGAATTTACTCAAGATACCCCATGTAAGGGTTTATTATAGTCTATCAGCTCTTATATTAATCCACCATCTAGGCTTCAGTATTAAAGGAGATTGGTTTTGTCTATCCGGTAAGTCCAACCATTCACACCTTGCACTATTATTGCACTTTAGTATTAGTGTATTAGTTTCCTAGCTTCATTTTTTAAGTGTTTATGATAGTCTTTTAATATTAGCTCCTTTATTAATCCACCATCTAGGTTTTAATATTAAAGGGGATTGGTCCTCTCTATTTTTAGGGAATCCATATTCTTTTGATTATCTCATTAGAGAAGAGGTGTCTACTTGCTGTCTCTAATCACATCAAGGAAACACTGTGCTTGCCTTGTATGTAATTTTTGACAATTTTACATTAATGCGCTCTTATTTTGATTAATTTTGATGAAAAGCATATAAAAACATTAAAATTTTACTATCATTCATGTACATATGTTAACACCCTCTAAAAAAATAATGCTTGATGCTAACTAACATAAGGGCTATTCATTTAATTTGAATGATATGTGTTTTAATATACTATTTTTGGCATATTTATAAATTAAAAAAGATTTTTCTATATTGACAGCAGATTCAGTTGTGCTTTGAAATCAGATTACCTTATTATTTATGACAGACAAAGCATAATGCCCTTGTGACACTCTCCACAATACTGCATGCGCTGCTAGCACTACTGGTGGACTTTAATGTCAGAGCTCACATTTCTACATGTCTAGGATTGAGTCTTGATTTAATGTCTGCACAATTAATTGTAATAAATACTGAACTGCTGTCAATGATCCAAGTGCATAGATGTAACCAAAAGGAGGCATATCTGGCCTTAATAGTTTAAGGAAAAAACAAAAATGTAGCAAATTTGCACCTTTTTAAAAGTATATTGAACAACAAGGGGAGATAATTTTTAAAAGCCATTCCCAGACTCCTAAAATACCCTATATATGGTATGTGTCATTCCAAGGCCCTTAATATAAATCACATATACTTTATATAGTGTGCTATTTCCAGACCTCTAGTCTTTTAGATGTGGTCTATAGATGACACTGAACCAGTGAACAACACTTAACTGGCAGGTTTGCAGCAGTGACTTGTCTTGGCAGCAGTAATAAGCTGTAGACCAAGGATGCCGTGTGTGACCCACACACAGACACATTGCTACTGTTTAAAACAGGAGCAGGGAACCTTTTCTCTGGACCATTTAGATATTTATAACATAATTCGCAGGTCATATGAAATTATCAGCTGAAAAAAGTATCCTGCTATATTTGGTCAGCTTTGGAAGAAATTGGTGGCAGCATCTCGGAGATCTAGCTGCTATCACATGCAGGCTGCTCCCCAATTAGTTTCCCAATCAGGATCTAGGAATATGGAGAGTTTCAGTGTCCAAGCTGCCACCAGGGGCCCAGGAGCAGATCGGGATCTGGAGCCTGCAGGACTCTTTCGCAGGATACAGCCCTTGAAATGCTAGACTAGCACAGTGCTGTGGCCTAATGCACAGGAACTCTGGAGAACACGTCCGGAAGCCAAGCCATTCGCCCTCTCAAGTCTCACCTGCAGGGGATCAGACCAAATGATTTCATGGGTCTTGTACAGCCATAAGAATGGAGGTTCCCTACCCCTGGCTTAAAATAAGGGCCATTTACAGAGCCATGATCTCTGTGCCGAGGCTACAGTCTGGACTCCTTTTCTCTATTTGTTTTCTTTATGGGTGCTAATGAGGTGAGAATACTATAGATTCAATTTTGGATATATTGACATCGAAGAGGAAAAAAAGGAGAGAAAAGGGTACACAGTGTCAAAGGCAGCACAAAAGTCCTGGAGGATAAATTATACTTGGAATTGGCTGTGAGAGGATCATTAATGATCTTGCTCAGTGCAGATTCTGTGGAGTAGAGAATGAAAACCAGACTGAAATGGGTTCAGAAGGGATTGGGAGAAGAGAAAAGAAATAAGGTGCTTACAGACAATGCACTTCAAAAAATTTAGAAGCCAAGAGGAGGAGATGGGATACACACCGGTGGAAATCCCCGCTTAGAAAGACGGTATTGTGAAATAGGGACAGCCGAAAGTTCCTTTTCGGCTGTCCCTATTTCGAATATCCATCTAATTTCAAATTTTTTGTTCAGAATGGGTGAGTATGCCTATCGCATACTCACCCATTCATTTTCGCTAAAAATTTGAAACTGCTGCCGCTGGACCCAACACTTCAGTGGACCACCAAGAAAGCTCCTTTGGGCAAGGGAGGGTTAATGTTAGGGTCAGGCTGTGGGGAATGGTGGGTTAGGGTCAGGCTGCTGGGAAAGGAGGGTTAGGGTCAGGCTGTGGGGAAGGGAGGGTTATAGAACGGGAGGGTTAGAATTAGGAGAAGGGTTGGGTTTAGTTTTGCCACTTACCTTTCGGAGCTAACCAGGGACCCACACCCGCTATACACTGGCTTGCTCTGCCAATAATCGTGCAGAGCACACAGTGTACTGTCTAACGATGCTGCAAAATTGTCTCAAACAGCAAATTACTTTATTTGATTTTTTTTGGAGCTCCTTATGTTTGCAATCAACTATGCACAATGTCTTTCAGAACTGCATAATGGAAAGAAATAAAGAACGATCCAGCGGGGCCTTTTCAGTGTGTACTCTGCAACATCAAGTATATAATAGTTTACTAAAACAGTAATGATGTTGGATAATTACTGAAACCTGCTAGTGTGCACCCAGCTTTCAGTTCAAGGCAGGTTTTAAAGGTATGCTTGAAAAAAAGATGGGAAAGTGTCTGATGAGAAAGATGGCAACAGGTAGTGATGCCAAGAAGGCTGCATGCATGTGAGATGGATCATGGACAGATGGCAGGACAGGAAAAGTCCCATGTTCTTTATATCACAAGACACTAATGAAAAGGTGGAGAGAGATTGGTCAAGTTATGGGAGAGAATAGAGATCAGCTGTGGGGTTAGAGCAGACTGTTGGAAGGCAATATCATGTCAGATAAATTACAATTTGAAAATAAAAAGGTGGCAAACTGAGGAGCAGAGCAATTGGGAATTTATGGCAAAAAATGAGACTATGGAAATTAAAAGGGTGATAGAAAATGGATTACAAATAGACTATTTAGTATAAAAAAGTTAGCAGTAACAAAAGAAAATTGCTCAGCATGTGTGCTAAATGGAAAACAGTCAGTATTTCCCTACATGCAAAAAATAAATGCATTTGCACCCCTCGCATCATGTATGTATATTATATGCAAATGTAATAATTTTTTGGCTTTGCTTCGTTTACATTAATCTTACTGTGAGTGAATAGAATTATACATAAGAACAATACTAGCTTTAATAAAGTGTAACTTTATGTTCAATGAACGAAATATTGAGGATTGTCAGTATTACTTTAAGTGCCTAACTGAACTAATACAACTGGTGTGAAATAAAGAAAAATAATAAGCATAATTAATTTACTTCAATGTATAAAAGAAACACTCACAAGGCTCACTTAAATATAAACTTTCATTCCAAGTATATCGGTATCAGAGTAAACGTATTTTTGTGTCTGTTACACATACAGTGCTGTCATGAACATAAATATTATTTACTTAACATATTATGTACAATTTTAATTCAAGTTACAAATTAAGTTATTAGTTTTGTAATCCATTCCTGACAAGACGGTAATCATGAGGATATGCCTGATGTGCACAGCGCTACTTTTACACACAGCTCTGTATCCGTCACAACAATGTACCACAAGAGCGACCGGTGACGTCTACATTCAAAAAAACAGTCTCAGTCGGTTCACTAATTTACCACGCTCCCTTGGGCTGTCCCAACGGTCGGTTTCATGTTGTCTCTGCCTTGTTCGTCCTCCAGTGCGATCGTCACTTTACACACCTCCCCTGAGCTCGTTCAGAAGCTCTGCTTCCCCTATTGTTCCCCGCCGCGTGCGCGTTGCACGCTTCGAAAGAAGCGCGGGCACAGACTCCCTCTCTGAAGCTCTCGTACGAGCTCGCGACAGCACAACCCTCCATCTCAACGACTACGAGAACGCGCGTGTCGTGGGGTCGCGCTTTCTCTTTGCGAGGTGCAGGCCCGGCTTGCAGTACCTGCGGCCGACGCTAAGGGGTCGCTGTTCTGCGCTTTCTGTCCCCCTCACCACCACCAGCAGCAGGAGCAGCAGTGGCCGCCGCGGCCTTAGGTCTTTTTGTCTGTGAGGTAGAGTGAGGAGCGCTCGATTCCGCGGCCGCTGAGCCAAGCCGCCTGTGCGCGGGTACATGAGAGAGGAAGCACCGAGAGGAGAGCGAAGGTGGCCGCGGACAGTATCGTACCCTGAGCCCAGCGGCCGGCATAAGGCAATAACACAAAGGGAGACTGGGTGCCCGCAGCGGCCCGGCAAAACATGCTCCGTGTCAGGCAACAATCCGCCGGGCGTCCGTCCTGAAGGAGGGGGACTGTAAGAGCGAGGAGCCCGGACAGCGGTCGCTCCGACACTCCGCCTTCACCTCACACTTCTCGACGTGATCCCCCCTTCTGCCCGCGGCCTGAACTTTCCCCGTGTGTCCCCCCCCACCCCCCTGTCCCGGCTTCCTAGCTCCTGCCAGCGCCTCCTGTGCGGTCCATGAGCGGGATCGGGGCCACCGCTGGCTCCCTCCTCTCCTGAGAGCCGAGGAGCGGGAGGCCGCCACCCCCTCGCCTCGGAGCCGCTTTGCCTCCTGCATTAACTCTCTGTAACCCTCTCGGCACACCGACATCACTAATCGGGTATTTGAGGACACCCGGGCCGCTGTGTCTTCTGTGGCCAGATCCTACAATGGCAAACTCGACGGTAAAATCGGAGCCCGATCACCGGAGGAAGGGGCTGGCTTTCCTGGACGAGCTGCGGCAGTTCCATGAGAGTAGAGGGTGAGAGCGCTGCACATGCAGCGGGACTGAGTATCACATGGGGAGGGGGAGATGGACTTCACCGTGTTTATTATATGGAGGGAGATCCTGCACATGCACTCTGCCTGCATTCATTAGAGCACAGGCTTGTATCCCTACTGCTAACCCCTGCAGAGGCTTCCCATAGAAGTTATGGATCTGGGCTCTGCCACTCCATTAATTGTAAAAGAGAATTGATTGTTTATGTAGAAGTGTCTCCCTAACACCTGGTTTATGTGTGGATGGGAGTTACATCACTGCTGGTGTCGGGGGAAGTCCCTGTGCACCCTTATGGAAGTTGTGGTTAATGGTACATGATAGGGTTTACCTAGTCATATATGCAACATGTTAATGTCCGGAGGTGCTGGAATGGGATTTACTTGGCTGCATTGTTGGTGAGGGCCCCAGCACTTAGGGTTGTTGTATTAATTCTGGAAACAATGCCTGGTGGTGGTGTTTATGATAAGTTAGGCAGCATTTTATTAGAGTGAGAAATATGGCCTTTATATAATAAAGTACAGAAGAGTTCTTGATGTAAAAAAAAAAATCTACAAGCACAATACAGATGTCTGGTGTACAGTTTGTCAGAGGCTCCTCAATATATGTATTGTGTGATCTGTATGCAGAGCATATTTATTTTTCCAAACAGATTATTTTCAACAGGGCTCCAAGTGCAAGTATGACAGCATGTTTATTAGATTACAGGTTACATAGCATATAACATCTGTAATCCATTCATTTTTTTGTAGCTGCAATCCATTAGCCCTATTTTGGGATTCATTACAGGGAGAGTTTTTAAATGAGTGCAGTCAGAAGGTGACTTGTCACTAGTTACACTTGAGTTTGACACTTATGGTATCCAAATACTTAGCTGGTGCCAATCTGATGGGACTTGTAGTTATTAGGTCTGTTTTTTATTCTAAAAAGCAATAGCAAATTATTTGTTTAGTAAAACATTCTACTCTGTCATCTATTATATTGGAGTTCTGGTGCACTTTGCCACATGGCTGTCTAAACAACAAGCATCAATAGACCCATAATAACTATATGAAAAGTACGTGTTTAGAGATGTGCTGCTGGTAGCTACCCCTGAAGTGCTTCTGTCGGGTGTCTCTCTGCAGGTCTCGGTTTCGGAAGATCCCTGTCGTGGGGGGAAGAGAGCTGGACCTGCACTCCCTCTACACCAGAGTGATAACTTTAGGAGGCTTTGCAAAGGTGAGACAAGTTTCCTCGTGTTGTCCTCTTTCTGCACTGTGTTGCATGTAATCGGTGAACCTTCTCTTAATGCATAATAAAAGCCACTTTTCTTCCCAAAGTGCTGCATGTAGTTGTTTTGGGGTGTGGCAAACCCCAATTTCCGGAGTCATTGTTCCACATACCGGAGGCCTTAATAGGTACTCATGTGGCTGTTAATTATCCCGTTTTACCGTCCCCGGCCCTGGAATGCCTATAGCCTGATGTGTATGGGGGTTTCCTGGGGATTGCTATGGACCAGCCTGTGTGACACTTGTGGGCCTAGAAGGCCTGGTGTGATCCCGGCTCTCTCTAGGCCGATGTGTGTATACTGTGCCCACTTCAGGGCCCGCCGCTTCCCTGCGCTCACTAGTTCTACTTTCCGTGCAAGTTAAAATTAGCGGGCAATGCTTTAGCATCGCTAATCGTCCCCAGAGCACGGCGCCTAAGGTGGGAGGATACATCAGGCTTCCCGGCCTCACAGCCATCTGCCCTCCCCTTTACAATCCACAGGCAGGGAAGAAACAACAAAAGAGTGCAGGCGTGTGTCTATAGCCATTTTGGCTGATATGCTGATATCATATAAATGTTATTAAATGGCTGTATAGTAAGCGGCCTGTATGATTATTGATACATGAATGTTACAGAGGCAGAGATGGTTTCTCTGTGATACCCCCTCCCCCCCGGCGCTTCAGGGCTTCCCTCCCTATCACTGAGTTACAGAGAGCTGTGCTGTGTGTAGCAGGGGGAACACTTGCTGTATATCAAAAAAAATCATGCAGTCATCTGTGCAGGAACTATAGACAGATACAAGTGTGTGTGTGTATATATATATATATATATATAATATCTCATACATTTGTGTTTATATTTCAGACATTTTTGGAAAATAAGAATATAGATTGCAACCGTCTGTTTATATAGAAAGCATGTGACCATCCATTTTTATGTAATCTTAGGTTTCAGAGAAGAACCAGTGGGGAGAAATAGTTGAAGATTTTAACTTTCCAAGAGGTTGTTCAAATGCAGCCTTTGCTTTGAAACAGTATTATTTGCGGTAAGTTTTAATATTAAATGTAAATAAAAACAAGGAACTCATACTTAAATAATTTGTAATGATGTTGCTGGAATAGTTTGATTTATTAAGCTATTAAACATACATTGGTTATTTGTCTCATCTAGGATATATGGGTTCTGTTTTATTTTCTAAATAAATTACCAAAGCTTTTATGTTTGATTACTTTATAAACAAATATTAATTTTAATATGCGTGAATAAGATATTTAAATTTTAATTTGCTTACACGGGAAATACAGCAGATAACAATTTAACTTAAGCTGGCCATACACTAGAGTGATTATAAAAATAAACATGAAATCTCCAAAAATATTCATGATTTTTCTGCTAGAGTCTCAAAAGATATTGGCACTATACACTACACTATTTTCAACCGATAATTGTCAGAAAACGTAACAACAACAACATCTACTTTTTATCATTCCTAAAAAATCGCATTGCCAATACACCTGCTGATAATTTTAATTTCCCGTACTACGTCACCAGCATTTTATCAGCAAAGATTTCACGATTATCATGAAATGCTCATACACTGTGCAATATTACATTTTATTGTCTGCTTTGGCCAGATTTAACTCAAACATGACAAAAGATCGTTAATCATTCAAAACAGGTCTTGGACAATTATTGGATGATCAGTGAAAAATCGTTACTGTACACTTGAATGATAATTTGGCCGATAACAAAATAATTGCTGATAGCCGCTCTAGTGTATGGCCAGGTTTACTTGTGACCTTTCTCATTGTTCTAGTAAAGGTAGAAGGCGTTTACTTTTAAAGATGTTCATCTTAAATATGAATTTCTCCGCACCTGTGCAGTGCTGTGATTCATCAGTTGCTTCTGAATTACCCTTGAATAAATTGAAAGTTGGGTAGATTTACAAATTTACACATACAAATCCATCAGATTCTAACTATCCTGTACCGGAAAAAGGATGTCTGTAATCTGATTACTATAATAAATTAATTACTATAATATAAAACTTTTCATAAGTTTTAGTAAATTTGGCCCATTTTTGTATTTCACTGCATTTCTGAAAATAACCTGGTATAGACACTGATGGTACAGCACTATGCACATAACATTCTCTAGTATTCTTGTCTGTTGTTTTTGAGCTGCCTTTAATATTGAGCATTAATATTAAATGTATAAGTTATGTAATATGTAACCATTATTGTTAAAACTAGGGGTCCCTTAATTAGTTTGGCCTACTGTGTTAAGTTGTGTGTTCTCCTTGTAAAGCCTCTGGAGACAGACTGAATCACAGCATTTTATAAAGTAGCTGAATATGTTCTGTATGTAAAAGTAGTAGGCAGCATTGTCCTTAGATGAACACAAATTGGAAATGTAAACCTTTACCACACCATGGTTAATTTTGTTTGGGTATTTCATTTGATTCTTTTTGTGATCACTTGAGTTTTATTTTTTGATGTATACATTTTACTTTACATTTTCTGCCGTTTGCTGTTACATATGCAAGATGTTTTCTCAATATTTTTTTCTTTTTCAACATTTCAGTTTGCCTATTATTATTATTACCGGAATGTGTTTCTGTAGAGCTGTTTATTATTTCACTGTAAAGTAGATTGTTAGTAAACTCTTACAAGCAGATGACCGTTGATACCAATGTCTTATGTAGCCTTTGGAAATGGTTGTTCTCTATATTTATCACAATGAAAGTAGGTGCTATTTTTTATGTGTTTGAACATTGTTTAAAACATTTTCTTGATTGGTTTCCCTGATAAATTATTTCGGTTTTTTTGCTGTAAATAATGTGGCAGTGAATAATCCTGCTCTAACCTCCTAGAAAGATGGAAAACATATAAGCACAGAATCGTTCTAATCCTGTCACTTAAAGAGTTTGTTTTACACCCCTTGTGTTGCTGAATACATAGCTTTGATTACTCAAACACTCTATTGGCTGGTTTACATTGTTTAGATATAAACAACAGCTTTTAGATATATGAATATGTACTGTATCTGCATTTAGTGTAATCTCCTAAACTAAATCTGCTGGTATATTACTAGACTCCCTGTTAACTATGTATGTGTGTATGTATGTATGTATATATAT
>WWET01001934.1:47010-57051 GCA_011038615.1 Limnodynastes dumerilii | reverse complement strand
TGTGTACCCTGACATTCTTAAATCAGGATCCAGAGTGTGTGTGTGCCTTGTAAAAGACTTATTAAGGTCTTCTCTAACACGTGATTGGCGATTCCACCCTGGGTGTATTTTGTATTAGATTGTTCATATAGATATGTGGTATGAGTGTCTGCACACCAGAGGGTCAGAAGCTATACCAGCGCTGTTTTCTATCACTGTAACTTTTTGCAACATTGTGCATGTGTGTGTGTACATATATATACACACACACACACACACACACACACACACACACACACACACACACACACACGATTCATTCATGAGTAAGTAGTACCCAGTCTGTTCTTAAGGTACATGCGTATGGCTAGATATGCATTGGAATGCAGCACGATGGATGCATTCCATGTAGTAACAGCTACCGACGGTGGGTTGTGACCGCCTGTGTGCTGTAGTTACCTGGTGTACTCATGGTCGGTGGGAAAAATGGTAATTTTACAGTAAGTGCTTGGCTAAGCAATTATGTACGATTAAGCATTATGCACCCTCTCCATTTTACATTTGGGTGTGTGTAATATTTAGTTGGGGGTCACAACATGGAAGGTCATGTAATGAGGAATGTTTCCTATGTCTGTTCTAACTGCATAGGCATAGCAGATATCTGGAATAGCATGCTGGCTCGTAATTTCACGAGTCCCAATTTGACTTCAGTTATGATAGTAATGTAGTAATACTGAGCCTGATCCAGACCTACGCTCGGCCGTGTTTTTACGGCTATTTGTACTTCCAAGTCTTATTTTATCACAATGCTTAACTGACTGTTCACCAGTAGAGACATGACAAGTTAGTGTGCTTTCTTAAAATATTTGGTTAAATGGTTCCAGGCCCTAAACTGCCCTAAAAGCTTGTCTTAGGTAGTGTGAGTTTAGCACTTGTATGTTTTAGTTTTGATAGTCTTTAATAGCTCTGTATGAAGACATCTTCTGATAAAGTGCAGATAATAATTTAAAGAAAGTAAATACATATGTAGGAACATATACTGTCACTTGCTACCCTACATGAGAGATGGAAGCACAGTGTCTAGCACTGACAAGCACTAAAAGAAGAACTGTGGACAGTAAGCATAGTTTTTCCCCAAACTCCATATATTTGGTAACTTGCGTTTCAGACATCGCCAAAAATGTTATAAGGTAAAGTAAGCAATTCCATGAATAGGTATAAAGTTATATAATATATATTGCATTGTAATTTAGCAGTCTGAAGGGTTTTTTTTTATTTGCTGTAAGCCATAGGGCCACAAAATATGCCATTCCCGCAGGCCACTAGGTGGACATTCTTGATTTAGTGTAAAATTTACCCTACAACTAAATTATATTTTAATATAAATTGCAAGATACTTGTAATGTACCCATGGTAACCCCATAATTTATATCAGAGCTTGACGTGGGGCAGTATACAGGGCTATGCCATACTGGCACTTCTACCATTGATTTAGTTGTGATATTTTAATATCAGCATTTCTAAAAGTCCTTACCGTCACTACTATATTTCCACTTCAACCACGGATTTATATACTCTTTATATGAGTGGCCTGCTTTTGAACAGTGAACGTTATGGGGCAGATACTATTGAGGATGATGACAATATTAGGTGTGAAGTGTATCCATTCCCGTCTTTTACGGTAGTTAAATATTTCAGATTTTATCTTGCACCTCATAGAGGTCCAAGATGTAGAATCGCACAATGTTGTGTTCCAGAGGCACATTGCACTCGGTAGACTCAGCCCCTTACAGTTTACCGCAACACCTTATTATGTAGGACAGAGGAGTTACAGTGCCACATTATCCACTCCCTAAAAAAATCAATATAACATGATCACTTTGGTTTCTTGAGTATTCTAAATGTTGGTACTTGCAGCTATGTTTAGCCCACTTTTTAATTCTGTTGGGGGAAGGAGCATAGCTTTTTCAATAACTTCTCTGCTTTTTTTTTTACCTTTTTGAAACTGCGATTTGGAAGCTTCATCCTAACAATTATTGTTTGCTGTGTGTTTAGAGCGCTTTCTCCTTAAAATGGTTAGATTAGGAAGTGGCTAATGTCTAATGTGTATTCATTTTTCTTTATGCTTTATCAAGATGACAATATTAGTAAAACAGAATGATTGTTTTGAAGAAGTGTGTGTTTCTCCTGCATTATAGATTGTAGCACAGAATCTCACCACACACTTCATGTATAGTAAGACAATCTGATGAAAGGTACAATATTCTGAGACACTCAAAACAATCTTGAAATGAATCTATACACTGTGATCTTGTAGATTTTAACTCTTTTACAGAACCACCAAAACATGTGACTGTTTGGTGACCATTCTTATACAAACACCGAACTAAAATAGTTACATACTTGCTGCCTTCTCTGCAGTTTAGTTTTCTTATATATTTAATGCGTGTGTTTGGAGTTTTTTCATTGTAATGATTTGTAATTGGAAAAAAAGGAAAACACACCCACTCTGTCTCTTATACTATCCTGGCACCATATGCCAATTGATGTAAATTTTGTGTAGCATCGCTTGCCCCCTGTATCATAAACCATGCTTCTGCTTAGTGTATCAACTGTGAGTAGTTTGCCCTAGAAGTCTTATCAAGGACCCAAATCAGCAGCAGCATGGTGTTTAGTACCAAGGTCATATGCTCCTCTCCTGACTGTTATTCTTGAAGGCAGGGGGAGATTGGACAATGAATCACAGGAAGAGATGAAATATGAATGAGAGAGATTCAGGAAAGTTCTGTATGTGGTTATGGGTCAGGATGGATGATTATATGTATATGCAAGGGGGGAGGGGTGTGGCAAGAACTTTAAGACTGTTCTGGATGAGAAGGAGAATTTAAGTATGGAGAAGGTATGTAAGTATTGTTGGAGGAAATGAGACACATTTAATTGTTTATAGTGTATGTTGTTTGGTTAGTGTCTAAAGCATAATATGAAAGTCTGATCATTTATCCTTGTTATAGCGCTTTTTTCTCGCTCTCTCTCTCGCGCTCTCTCTCTCTCTCTCTCTTTTCCCCCTTCCCTTCTATTAATGTTTATCAGCATGCTCACTAAATATATATTTGTATTGCTTCCTGTCAGAATCTGAATTTGCAACACCTTACAGTTATTGGTTACATCATGTAGTTTTTCTTGATTCATAGTCCCATCTGACTGTTGCCATGACAGTGTAAATGGCTGTCCCTCTTCTGATCTTTATAAACTGTGCTCTACACCAAACAGTATTCCATTAATATTTGATAGGGAGAACAACATTAATATCTACAAAAGGACCAAAAATCCAAATCAACAAAAACCAAACGTCTTCATTCTACTGTAGTAGTGTTGCTCTCAGGTCTTTGTGATCTGGAAGATTTAAAAAACAAAATCAAAAAACCCCAGTAACATTTGAGTGTTTTTGGAAAGCTTGTTTGCAGTTATTTTGCAGAGCACAGGACTGTTGGATATTACTATACAAAATTATAGTTTTGTTTTAACTTTCCTATCTGTATTTGAAGGCAGGAACATTCTTGCACTGAACTTATATAGTGCATCATATAGCTTAATAATTTGATAGCTTTATAAGTTGATATTACATGTTTTCTTAAATAGTTCCAAGAGACCGATATTGAGGCCTGCATAATAAATGTTAGATTAATGGAAGCATGGCCGAACTGTCTGTTTCTATGATGTTCTAACGGCATGGGCGTAGCTGATACATACCATATATATCAGACGACCTGCCCTAGTATATACTGGCCATACAAACATTTTCTGTTTTGACATAAATGATAATCGGAAAAGGTTGGAATGGTATCAATTCACTGATGCCCATATGCCCTGTAATTAAACATATATTAAATCTATATCCCAATTGCATCTTGTTTGAATGTGCTCTGTATTTAGTGTACCAATCTACCTTTGTTTGATTTGTATAGCCACCTGCCCTAAACTTTCTTCTAGACTGACAATGCGTTATTTGGTGAATAGTGGAGTTGAGTCCTGCTTTGAGATTCTTTACCTTCCTGCTCTGCTGGCTGGCTATCAGTCCTGCTGTCAGTGTTGTCCATTCTTACAAGGGTGCATTAAAGCACAAAAATAAGATCCTTTGCCTCAATGTATTGGTGGTACAGATATTGCTACCTTTTGGAAGCAGTTTTAAATTAATCCCTTTTATTTTGGTCGTTTAGTACAAAAATGGTAAAGTTATAGCAGTGAGCTTGGGTTATAGTCATTTATATGTGCTTTGAGAATGAATCTATGTACCATGACACATGAGATAGAGTTTTTTGTAAAACCCTGGTACTTCAGGGTTCCTTAAATATTTACCCTTGTTTATTCCCCCTACATTTCATCCTTAAATACTCAAGGGGTTGTCTGTCTTACTTTTTCTAAATTATATGAGTTGTCTGGACATGAGTGTTTGTCCCTGTAGCGAACGGCCCTATTTCGATAAGCAATCAATATCCCAACCAGTTCGGAACTGGCTGGGATATTGATTGCTTATGTCTCGATGAGGAACACAGTGCTCTGAATGGTAAACAACCCCACTCCATAACCGTAATCCTAAATCACCCCACCCCGCAGCCTAACCCTAAGTCAACCCCCTCTCAGCCTTACCCTACACCCCCCGGTCTGGCCTGTCGGTGTTTCCAAAAATTAATGGGTGGGTATGCGAATCATTAAAAGAAAATTTGCAGTGTGTCACATTCAAAATAGGGACAGCTGAAAGTAGCTGTCCAGCTGTCCCTATTTCAAAATGTGAAGTATCGTTGCAGGGACTCGCAACCTTTGGACCTGGAGACTTTGACGAGACTGTCCATGCATTGCAGTAATACTGATAAGTCTCACAAAAACACAAGCTACTAACATACTCCACATCTGTGCTCATATTTGTTTGCACTTTCTGTAGGACACTGTAAAGTAACTCCATAACATATATGCTTTGCCCCATACTAGCAACAAATTATTTTGATACATCCACCTCCATTTTGTGGAGAACATTTTTGTTTAACACTTAAAATTTGTGGTGGTGGAGTGTGACGGTGTATATATATGTTTGTTTATGTAGGGATGATCATTTTTATACACTCTTTGTAAAACTATGGATATATAAATAGCCACATTTTTTGTGTAAATACAGTGGAAATAATCTTTGGTACAGCTAAGCTATGAAAATTCTTAAAAATGTAGAGCATCTGTCAGAGTGAATTTTTAGTGTGTTTTCACAGAGTGGTGTAAAGAGTCTGAGAATTGCCCTAGATCTGTTATGAACTAATAATACATTTGTAACTTTAGAGAGTAGGCAGCTATATTATACTCATATCTACTTTACAACATTATAAACATTACAGCTTATGATTGCGTCATAGCAGAAAGTGCAATATACTTAAGAGGTACCAATATTCATTTACTAAGTCTGTGTCCAGATTCACCATTGCCTTGTCTTTATTTATTTGTCTTTATTTATTCTCTCTGCTGTAGATTAATTGCATTGTTTAGTAAACAAATATTGTCTCTCTTGCATTCTAATTTTGATAGTTCTTATCATAATTTCAACATTGCAGCAATGATTCTTTGCATGTCATTGTACTATTGAACTGGCAAATGCAGGTTCTTTTGTTTGCAAAATATTACCCTTGTGGCTTTTAAGTTATACATTTACAAATATTTCATATGAATGCTCCCAATACTAGCATTTATTACATGAAAGCCGTGTTAGACTTTGCATGTTCTACTACTGATTAACAATTTGTGGGAAATAAGTTGAAATGTTAGCATTAAATACAGTTTCATGTGTAGCCCCATAAAATACAATGTATTATATAAAAATGTAAACAGAATTCTATGTATTATAATTAAATAATATGTATGTATGTGTCATTTATTTATGCAGTCAACCTATCCTTTTTTTAATGAAGCTTACACACAAAAACTTTAATATACAAAAACAACTAACCTTGGATTCACCATTGCCAGTTCAATTGAAGTTTTAGAAGTACCCTATTCAATATTCTTCAGAACTATTCTCTTTCTTCATACACTTAAATTGTACTTTCTCTACAGTAGCACCATTATTACCAAATAAATACTATTATTTTTGAATCCACTCAACATTAATGTGTCAGTCACTACACGCTATGGGCTTTTCATTGGACCATGTGTGTTAAGGCATAAGATTCACAATTCTAGCTACTACACATGCATCGTAACTATTTTACGCTATCTTTAAAGACTGGATCCACAATCTTCGTAACAAAACGCTATGTAGATAGTGTAAAATAGTTCTGATGCATGCGTAGTAGCTAGAATCGTAAAATTAGGCACGTATGTTAAAAATTACAGGGTTGTGAATCCGGCCCAGTATTGCTATTGGGTAGGAAGGAGATTTTTTTTTTTTATAAAACTTTTTTATTCCGGTTACTGTTTTTATTTTTATAAAACTTTTTTATTCAGGTTCAGCATGACAACAATTAACATACAATCAATGTACATAAGAATATACATAATAGGTTTTGCAGTTTACATAAAAGAGCATAGTAAACGTATCAACCTATATCAGCTCTTAACATTCCACTGCATTCAATGCACCGCATCTGATCCTCCCGCCTCGGCCTTTCCTTGTTCCATCTAATCCAAGCCCCTCTCCCCAAAGCCACAGAAAGAAAAGTTATCATGTATCCGTCAACCAGATTGGTGGATCTGATTGCCAGACTCTCGTTTCATACCATCCCACTGTGTGGAAACATTTATGTATATTAGACCTTAGAGAGGTGGGTAGGGTATCAATATAGGCTTCCCATATCCCATATATAAAATAATTTTTCTACGCGTTGTTCTTTATGCAAGGATGCCTCCAGTCATTCCATACGGAACACAAAGTATAATTTCGTGCAGAACAATTTCACAGTAGGGGGTTCCGCTTTTATCCACAAATGGAGTATAGACTTCCGTGCCACTGCCGATACTATGAGGGCCAGTTGTTTAGTCTCTTTCGTATATTTAATATTAGGAGGTAACATACCCAGAACAGCCCATTCCGGGGTTAATGGTACATAGCTGAGTAGATGTCTTGTGGTGTATAGCTGCACCTGCCGCCAAAATTTTTTAACCCTAGGGCATTCCCACATACAGTGCATAAAAGTAGCATTTGGAGAATTGCATTTTGGACATGCACCCATGCTGGGCATGCCCGCAATGCGGCAATCTTTAAGGGGAGTATTAACCTTTATAGAAAATATTAAAGAACATTTCCCTATAAGTATTTGCTCGCAATATCGAGCAAGAATATGTAAATGTCTGGAGCACCTTTTCTAGATCAATGGTTGGGAACACATCCAGCCATTTTACAAACATAGCTTGGGTCTGTTGTGAGGCCCACACCGCTCTAAGCATGTTATAATGAGTAGATATAAGATTTCTTGGGTTAGGCGGGTTACTCAACATCCTGTCCAAATCATTTATCCAGTCCGCAGCCGATTGTGTAGGATTTATTGATGAAAAAAGATAGGGTTCATAGGAGAAGGGATAGGTGTCATGGGATAGAACAGGCCTGTCCAACTGGTGGCTCACCAGGTGTTGTGAAACTACAAGTCCCAGCATGCTTTAACTGCATAGGCAAAACTGATACTTAACAAAACATGCTGGGAGATGTAGTTTCACAAAACCTGGAGAGCCACAGGTTGGCCAGGCCTGGGAAAGAAGTTTTCAAATATGTAAAGGAAAATAACCATGTACAGGAGAATGTTTCAACGCGTAGCGTACTTACGCAATCATAATTACTATGCTCTCCCCTCGGTTCTATGTACTTTTGCCCTTTTACGCTTTCCAAACCCTACCTTAACTTTTCCATGTGTAACGCCTGTCGGCCGTAATGGATGAACGTACTTACGCAGCTAAGCACGCCTATACTGTACGATTTAAATGCCTCACCCCGCCCACAAAGCGTAATTGCGGGTGGCGTATGGCTGGCACGCCCCTTAGTCCGTAGTTACGATGAAGGCCCTTACGCTTTGAGTTACGTGGTCGTAACATATGCCGCGTGCATGCGCAGTAAGTACTAATGGGCGCTTTTACACACACTGCAAGCATAAAAACACAGGCGGCTGTAGACAAAGTGGCACTACAGTATAAATAGGCTCTGCCAATGGGTAGGAGCAGGCCCCACTCTTCAGTTAGGATCCTGCTGGCACCATTGGGGACAAGCCTTATGTTTTACGGATTTGCCGATGTTGAATTCCGGGAGACATTATCACGTGGTTTTTTATGGCTTAGGCTAAAAACTAATGGGCGCTTTTACACACACTGCAAGCATAAAAACACAGGCGGCTGTAGTTCTGGATCTGCCCCAATGTACGGAAACACTTTGTTTACTGAAAAAGGTAATTGATAAATGGAAGAACCTCCCATCTGAGGTGGTAGAAGTTAACACACAACAACAATTTAAACATGCTTGAGAGAAATATATAGGTACTTCCTAATTCTTACATTTAATTGAGGTTCCAATAGGGTTAAGCTCAGTGCGCATTAAAAAAATGTAAAATAAGATTGGTAGAGCCAAATGGCTCTTATCTTCCATCACATTCTTTGTTTCTACCCAAACAGGTTGTTCTAAGCTGTAAAATGAGTTGAGTTCCTTGCTCTTGTATCCAATCTTAGCAGACATATCCCCCTTTGACTTCACACAGACCTGCTTATACATGAAATTTCATATTCAGATGACTTACGTTATGTTCTAATAAAGTCTTAAATTCAACTATAAGAAACTTTCTCATGTCTTACAAGATTGTCCTCTCAACTTCTACCTGCATCGCAAAAATTTTTATATGATAGTTTGGGCATATATTTCCTATTTATTTGCATTTCTGAACGCTACCTGCTTTTATTGTAGAAAGCTTTGTCTAGATTTGCTTGGTTAGTCAGAGAGAGGGAAATAGATGTAGTGACTGTAGATGGTAACACTATAGTAGTGGATAGTGTTAATGACTCAGCCTGGCTGGCTTTGAGCTTACACTAGCCTATGATGTCATTTCATAAAAATATACATGTGCTTAATAAAACACACTTTCTTTACTTGTGTAAGAATAAATAATCTTTGTATCAGAAACATTCCATAGGGACATTTTGGCTATTTTTTTTATTTGGCTTTTTATGTGGGTAGCTTACGAATTATTCTGAAGAGGAGCATTAAATGGTAAATGCAGAAACCTTGAAGTCTCCTAAAACAGCTTATGCACGCATAAATACATGCATAGATGAAAACTATTACCTATTATAAGGTGATGGGGTATGGTGTAAAGGGAATTCATTTCTATATAACGATCTCATAGTAGGAGAGCATTCCTGTAAGTATAACTTTATTACACTTAAAGTTTACAATAAATATGATATTTTAGTGCTGGTTTTACTTTGCCAAAAATAAAACTTAAATTAGTTTATAATTAGTATGGCCTTTCTTTTTCCTGTGTTCTTCCTTCCTTATCTGATATGATACACAGCATATAAATGCAGACAAATGGCAGTTGGTGCTTGGTTTATGGTGTAGTTATCAATGTCTCCCTGGGAAATCTGTTGGTAATGAATTGCTTTAGCCCTACATGTATCAAATTCTGCTTGTGAAAGGGTTGTATACTGCAACCCTTTCTGCCAAGAGAGGTGTTTCAGGGACAGCAATCTGCTTCATTTGGTCATAATCAACTTTATGCATTTTGAGTTCTATTTAAATTGTAAGTATCATTTAAAAGTATAGTTAAACATATTTTATAAACATTTGTAAATGTGTCACATTATTAAGTAATTTGTACTATCATAATATTTTCCATGTTAAAATACTGAACATACTTGCAGCACTTATGATATTTTTCAGGCAAATAAATGGTCTTTCACCAGCTGTTAAAAAGCAGTCACATTATTTTACATTAGTTTGCCTTTCAATTTACACACACACACACACACACACACACACACACACACACACACACACACACACACACACACACACACACACACACACACACACAAACACACACACACACA